>JAOPUI010000047.1:11254391-11264991 GCA_027123135.1 Urophycis floridana
CTCTCTCTCTCTCTCTCTCTCTCTCTCTCTCTCTCTCTCTCTCTCTCTCTCTCTCTCTCTCTCTCTCTCTGTTTAGGGCCAAGTCCTCAGTCCTGACAAATCAACAGGCCTAACTATGTCAGCAGCAGAAGACTTTAAGGCCTAATTCGCCTGACAAATTGTTCAATCAGCTGCTTTATGGTGATGGATTACTGGAGAAAGTTATGCTCTGAGGAGGTGGAAGTGCTCCCAGGAGAATATGGAATTCTGCACCAGAGACACAATTTTTGACAATCAGCCAAGCCTGTTGAGTTTGCACAACACATTTTCATCAACAACACAGGTACACTAACACAAACACACACCCTCAGACACACAACACAAGTACAAACATACATTGTGTGTAAAGGTACATGTGCACACACACACACACACACACACACATAAAATGGACATTCAACTACTTAAGTTGAGGCTGACTCTGTTGGATGACATTCAGCGCTTATAAAATGTAGGCCTTTATGTCATCGAGGAAAAGCTCTATTTTGGGATTGTTTTCAATCACCGCCCCCTGGAGAGGCCAGTCGAGAGAGAGTAGATATATACTGTTGACCAGACTTGTCCTTGGCAGGGTCATGAATATAGGCTACCAGAGAAGGAAACAGACTGAACCTCATCAAGAGACATGGCTCACTCATGAGCACATTGCACTCATTGCCTTCATATCCACTACAATACAAGGTGGACTGCAGCTCTCCTCGCTCTGATTGTAATGTGACACTGTGTCAAAATCAGTATTTGTGAAAGTAAAACATTGCACTATTTAGGCCAAGAACAACGTCATCGTCTAAAAAGCAATCACATGAAGAAGAGGAGTTACCTTGTCTCCATCCTTGGTCTCAGGATGGAGGACGTCCCTCTCAGCCTCCGGCAGCCTTGGCTCTGCTTGGTTGGAGTCATCCTGTGCCCAGCCTGCACCGAGGAGGTAGCTTTCTACGGACCCTTCGCCCATAGCATTGTCCCTGCCTCGTCCTTCATCATCAATCTCTACCTCTTCAGCCCGGTTTCCTGTCCCGGTGCTCTGCGGTATCACTGCTGCGTCCTCTGTATCCTCCATACTCTCCTCAGGCTGTGGCTCCACAGATGCCCGAGCTATTTCCTTCATCTCCACTGGATTCCCCTTGGCTGCTACGGCCTCAGCCTCTTCGTAATGATCTATTTCAGGTTTGGATTCATCAGATTTTATTCCCGCAACACCGCCATAAGATTCAGGAGGAAGCTGGTGTTCCATCTCACTAAAAAGTCCAGTTTGAGTGTCTTCTATGTCCTCTCCACCGATTTCTCTCCCTTCATCTTCATTGGTGTCTTCTGGTGGATCTTCTGTCTCATCGTACATGTTCAGTGTCTCAGGATCATTATTGCCTCGATCTTCAACTTCACTTGCATCATAGTTGTCTGTATCATCATCGTTGTCAAAATCAGTTTTCCCCTCGAGGTGTGCCGTCTCTGTGCCTAATATCATGGCTTCATTCAAACCTCCCTCGTCACCAACATTGCTCCTGGATAGGTCACCTGCGTCCATCTTCATGCTGATATCTGCAACCTTGTGGTCCTCTGTTTCTTCCCCTTGGACCTTCCCTTCCTTCTCTTGTTCATCTGTTTCAGAGGTGGGGTCATCAATGTTTTCTGCCCCATCTTCTGCATGGACAGAATCAGCCCCAGTGACGTCCTCGTGCAACTGGCTCTCTGAGTGCTCACGTTGCTCACTATGTTCCACAAGCGAACGTTCATCTCCTGGCTGTTGATCTTGAGTGTCAACTGTCTCCTGCACTTCAGGGACATCGTCAAAGTTAATCTCAACTAAGGCCTCCCCTTGAGGAGCAGCATCAGTATCTGAGAGCTTCTCTGTCTCCTGCATATGATGACCAGCATCTTCAGCGGAGAGTAGAAGTTCATGGGTGTCTCCAGGATGAGTCTCAGTGAGTGAGGAGTCTCTGTGAATTTCTTCACCTCCGGTGGTGCTTGCATTTAGGTCATCTTTGACCAAATCTCTTTCTTCTGTCTGCTGGAGTTCCTCAGCACACACGTCTACATCTGCTGGCCTATATGGAAACTTGTCTGTTGCTTTTTCAGCGTCAGTAGTGCTTTGCTCGATGTCTGATGTGTCTCGAACCTCGTTGTCAGCTAAAGTGGTCCCTTGCTCTTGTGTGGCTGGTTCTTCATCGTGTTCAATCCCTCCAAGCTCTTCAGCGCAAACATCTTTCATGGAATTGCTCGGGGACAATAACACATTAGTGTTATCCAATTCAGACTGACTGATGTCTTTGTCTGTGGAACATTGGATGTCATTTTCAGTCAATTCCTGACCAACATTATTAGATGTAGTGATAAGCGTTGGGTCTTTGTCCTCTTCTTCCTTGCCACAATCTTCACTGCTAACACCTTCTTCAGTGGTGACCTTCTCTTCTGTTCCCTGATTGTCACTGTCTTGAAGATCTCCAGTGACACCAACAGGCTGCCTGGTGGGGGGTGAGGATACTTGACCACTTGCTTCGTTTTCAGTTTGTGACTTTTCTCTAAAATCAACGTTAGACCAAAATAAGATGCAAGACTTGCAAAGAGTTTGAATACGGATAAGACTCCAGATCATTCCATCATTGTACATTAGATCACAAGCTTGTAGATTGTAATTAAAATTGCACAATTTAAGTACCGATTGTGTACCGATTGTACAATTTAACTACCGATAATTACCGTCACTTTAATAACCACTGCCACTTTCATGTTTTTCAATTTTGTACCTTATTCTGCATTCCTGCAATTAAAACTGCACCTTATCGCACATTCGCACATTTGCACTTCTGGTTAGAACGCCAACTGCATTTCGTTGTCCCTGTACTTGTACTCTGCACAATGACAATAAAGTTGAATCTAATCTAATCTAATCTAATCGAATGGCTTTCTATATTGATCCATTGATGCTTCTCTGCTCTTGAACTTTCAGTTTCAAATCCTTAGCTTTGCTTCTTTTCAGACACACTAGAAAATGTTCTGTAAGAAAATATGTCCCTGCTCCTTTTTAGTTTTAGATATAGTATATAAGTGAATATGTGATCACGAATAATCAGTAATAACAAGAAATTAACAAGAAGGATTTGGTTAAATAAGTCACTCTTTGGAATTAAGTGATATTCAGGAAATCTCAACAGATATTTTATTATTGTTATCCTTCTTTCTATCTGCTCTGGCCTTTCCTTCCTTACATCCTGCTTCCTTGTCCTTGACTCCTCACACTGAAGATGCACAGGACACACACTCAACTCACACCATGTCGGAGCTCCGCTTGGTTGCAGGAGAAACAGCCTGAAAAGGTACACATGTATTATTAACATCATACATACATCAAACATACAGAAGGACTGTTACACAGAACACTGTGGGGTTTTTAGCATCAGGGTCAGAAGATAACAGAACCTTGAGGGGCATATTGTCCCTATAAATGTATAGCAGCTTCTGTGGTCCGGGAAAATAAAAAGTTACTTATTTGCTATTACTTATTTAAGTGGGGCCAGATTTGTTCTCAATGGTGTCATTTAATATTAAAGTTACAAATGATTGAAATGAAAGTAGATTTTTCATGGCCAATATTTACTCTTGAAGCAGTAAATTGAAGCAGTAATTCAAAATGTAACTGGGTTTAGATTTGCTTCAAAATAAACTATAAAAACACAACAATTGACTGTCTGAGATCCACATGATAATATGCTAATGTTATCACCATGTTAAAGTCAATTGTTGTTTGAAATCAAACCTGAAATGCACGGTTGTTGTAGAATCTGTCCTGGAGTTTTGCCGCCCACTCAGCAGGGTCCAAACCGCTCTCTTAAAGTTATTAATGAAAATAAAAATACATGTATACTTTGTCAAAAGATCTGGCCTATATTGGGTATACAGTGACATTGTGTTCAGTAGCAAATACGTATAGGTCAGTTACCTTCCCTTTCTTTTAGAAGGCCTTCAAAGTAGACGGCTGCATAAGTAGGGATGTCTTCAGGCTGGTGTCTCAACACTTCCCTCGCCAGCCCCTCCAGAATGGAGCCAAACCCACCAGGTACTCGCAGGTGTGTGTTGGAGAAAGGTACAGCCATGCTCTCAGGCTTCAGTAACTATCAGTCACCCAATGTTTTGATGTCGCTATTTAACGTCTGGGAAATTAAGTTAAATTGATATTTCCTTGTAAACAACAACTGAATTGCAATGAGCATTTAAGTACGGAATTTCTCCAAAAATGAAAATAGAATCAATGTCAAGATGCCTTTTAAACGGACAACTGAGCAGCTTACAGACATCAGAACGCTACACGAGTTTTGTTTATGATTGTTGCTATGCAACGAAACGAACCTACGGAGGCCCAAGAGGTCCTTCTGCTCAAAGGAGAAACACAAGACAGAGTTGTTTCATTGATTTAATAAAGTAGATTTACAAGGTGAACTTACATTTGCAAATTTAATAATACGCATTTAAGTCAGGCATGATTATTATACATTAATATTGGCCTGTAGGCCAACTCAATTCATGAATACGTAATAATCGCATACTCCGAGTTGGTGCTCAGTTTACGCGAGATTTCCCTCGGGATCCCGTTGAGCCTGTCAGCAGAGCGCGAGACGTGCGGCGGCAGGTGAGAGAGGAAGGGGCTCAGGTACGTCTCGTCTCTCCAGCGCTGGACGGAGAACAGTAGATATGAGTTAACGTCGTGTCTAGTAACCAAACCACGACTAAACCCAGGAATGTGTGACATCAAGCTCTGTATAGGTCATAAACCCCATTTGGCACGAAACCACACTGTGCGCCATGTCGCGTCGTGCCGTTCAATTAGGTGTGTGGGGGATACATACATACACGACTATTCATATTCTCTATGGTGACTTTGCAAATGGTTTCTACCTCTCTTTGGCCTTCATGGCTTCCGTAACAAATCTGAGACAGCTCCGGCGAGCTGGCCCCTCGGATGGTGATAACGATGTCGGCGTAAGCTACCTCACTGTCGCTGTGGTCATCTGGGGAAGAGGACGACGAGTGTCTTTGAGTGAGTCAAACTGTCATGACATGTTATGTCATGTCATCATATCACATATCGTGGATGGTGACACAGCCGACACGCCACGCTCTGCAACGCTGTGGAGCCGTCACTTCTCCCAGCGTGTGGACTGTGAGCCAGCTCAGTATCATGGGAACATCTACCACTGACCCATGCATGTAGAGGCTGGGAATATTTTCGGGGAAAATGTGACTTACCTCGAGCAGGTGAGCTTTTGGCGTGGGAGCCTGTTGATGGAGGGCGACTGGGAAAAAGTAATTTGATTATTTTAATTTTATCGGCCACAATTTCAGACAAAAAGTGTATAATTTGTGTCTTGCTTACTCTGTTCTGGAGTCATCAGGGCCGCCTGAAAAAAAAAAAGATTTTTATTTTATTCAAGATGCATTACGGATTACAGGCTATATTAGGGTGCATATTGATGTCACCTTACCCTTCCTTCTACACTTTACTGCGAGGTAACCCGCCAAACCCACCATGACCACAGCTGAAACTGCAAAGGCTCTGAGGAAAGTGTTCATGACAGACACCTCCTCCCCTGTCACAATTAAAGCAACACAATGTTCCATCCAGATATTCGTATTCATATCCATCATTAACATCCAAATCACATCATCTCACCTGAGGCCGTTGGTGGAGCGAGACTCGATGCTTTGGAAAGTAGAACACAGAATGTGAGCATTTTGACAAAGTGTGCTAAAAATAGGACCTGTGTCAAGTCTCATCGTACTCAAAACTCACCAGTTATCACTTCAGTCTGTGTGCTTTCATGGCTCGCCGGGTCAGAACCTGCGGTCCAAGTGGGCGTGGCTGTAGGATCTGGAATGGGTCAGTGTTTTCAGTACAGGTGAAGGAGTCCTTGTTCACGGTGTGCAGGATGCGTACCCCGGTGTGGGCTGGACCGTACCCCGGTGTGGGCCGGACCGTACCTGGGATCTGCAGGACCACGCGGCGCTCCATCTGCCTCTTGAGCTCCAGGTGGGCCGTGTCCTCTGAGTAGCAGACGTACACGGAGCCGCGGAGCTCCTCAGACATGGGGGGGAACTGCAGAGAGACGCTGCAGACGGCACTCTGGCTGTTGGCTCCCATGCAGCCCGCGGTGCCAGAGTCTCGTTCAGGACTCCAGCAGCCGCGCACAAAGCCCTCAGAACAGTTGTAGGCGCAGTGCAACGTGAACGCCTCTCCCAGCGCTACACTCAGGGTCTGGAGGGGCAGGCCTGCAGTCTCACTGATGGCTGAGTCTGGATGAGACGAGTGATGATGAGTAAGTGACAATGTTATTATTGGTATGTGACAGAATTATGACATTATTGGACTACAACAACACCAATATCGAAAGTGTTACATCAAACATCTTATACACACTTTTGTAAGTAAAAGCAAATGTTTTATAAACATTCTTTGTATGAAATATAAGCAGATACTTTACCTGGGCTCACCCAAAGAAGGAGTGTTGTCATGCAAATGGACAATCTCATTTTGTTGTTGTTGTGTACAAACATCTCCTGTTCAACCCTTTTCAGTCAAGGTCTTAGTGCGGTAGTGGTAGCAGTACTACGGTGTCTTAATGACTAGTAGTACCACCACCTGCTACTGTAGACAGCCTGGGCTCAGCACCCAGCACCCTATGGAACACAGGAAGTGGTGAACAACAGGATGTACTGTGTGTGGGTGCAGAAAACATAACCATGTTCCATAAAAGGCACCTGGTGTGTTATAAATGGAAATATCTATTGGAAAAAAACCTTAAAGACAAACTTAGTCTTGTTACTTAATTATTATTTTTTTTGTAACGTGTTGAAGGTGTGTTTTATACATTTGAAAAGAAAAAAAAAGATCTCTGCCTCCCAGGAAACAGGATGTTGCAGCGACTTGCAGAAGTGTAGCAGCAGCAGCACAGCAGCTCATGTGGACCCCTCAAGAGAAGGGAGCTTCACGCCCATCACCACCCACAACAAGCCAGCAGCCCTGCCAGCAAGCAACTGCAAAGAAAGTTACTGAGAAGGAAAATGCTTTTGGTTTCAGACGGCTCTGTATTATCTATTTGAGACTCAGATAACACCCAGGCAAACAGGCATTTCATCAGAAAGGTTACATTCTGCACACACATCATGTATTATGAATACAAAGATAGAGTTACTAAGAACTCGGCTGCCTCACAGGCCAGACAACACACGGGGCCTCAGATGTCAGGCTCATGTTTCACTTTCAGTGACTGGGAGCCTCTCACTTTCAAACATCTCCCCACGCACACCTGATGGATCTGATCAGACCGCTCCAAACTGCCTCTCCAGGAATGTGAGGGGCTGGGGAAGAGGACATTATTAAGACTAAAAGCCAGTGGTTTGGGGGTAGTGGAGAGTGTGTTATCAATGCTGTTGATAATGTGGACGTGGATGGTAATGCAGCCCTTTGGCTTTCCAGCCCTGTGGGTGTTTGTGCTGCTGGCAGAGTCGGCCGCTCTCATCTCAGGTAAGACAATGGAGGATGATCAGTCAGTCGGTCAGAAAATGGTTTTGCAATACATTTAAAACCAAACCAAAACTCGGCCCAATTCAAATGATCTCATCGAATGTGACGGGAAAAGACAAACGTGTGACCCGTCTTCTGTCCGATGTTCACCTGTGACGTGTCGTATTGAAAACTGCGTGTCAGAACCCGCTGAGGGGAGTTCTGATCTGCGTGAGATGGACCCCCCTTGCTGCTCAGAGGGAACATACGTCTCGCTCCACGGCTGCTTGGAATGCCCCACGGGCCACTTGTGAGTCTGCACGTCTCTTAACACCCGCACACACACACACACACACCGAGTTACAGCTTGGGCATACGTCTGCACCAACGCATAAAGCTCACTAAATAGTTATTACGTGATCTTTTATTATCCAGTTGTCCTGGCAACGTGTCAGCGCCTCACAAATGCCCGCTGGGAACATTCAACTTCTACACCGGGAGGACCAGCGTTGGGGACTGTAAGGTAGACGTCCTGAAGAAACCTCATTCTGTCTCAGACAAAGTCTTTGCTCACAGTCTCAACAGACATTTTAAACAAACTTAATGTTCATCGCCGATTCCAAATACTCTTCTACCAAATACTCGTCCATCTCTGACATCTCTAATTACAAACACCTCAACAAATCCCCAAACCCGTTGAAGACCAGGCTAACGTCCTGGTTCACCTGCAGACCTGTTCTCCCGGCCTGATCAGCTCCGAGGACCGGGCCGACTGCAGGCCGTGTCCCGCGGGCTTCTCCTGTCGCCCGGACGACGGCAGCCTGTCTGCCTGCCCCCCAGGACAGCACTCCCCAGAAGGACTGGTCCACTGTGTGGACTGCCCCGTGGGCTCCGTGTGTCCGTCCGGGTTCCCTCAGAAGGTAAGCGGCCGGACAGCCAGACAGCTCATCCGTGTCCCGCGGTGATGCTGGGTTTCTGTGACGACCGCGTTCCCCTCTGTGCTACGTGTAGTGTGACCCGGGCAGGGAGCCGGACGAGGGGCGGACCGGCTGCGTGGACTGTCCCCCGGGGTTCTACTCCACCGCCTGCAGCGCCCGCTGTGCGGAGTGTCCCGCGGGTAACCCCATCACACCCCCGACATCGCCGGGACACACTGTCATACAACGGCCATTTAAACAGCCTCTCTTGTTCTGTTACCAAATAACCAAACAAGTGACTTCTGGAACATCAGCAGCAAACCACAACACGTTCCCCGTCACACCCACGATATCTGAGTCGGTCCTCCGTGCTGTCGTTGCAGGAACACACTGCCCAGAGAACGGGACGTGGCAGCCCGTCCCCTGTCCTCCGGGCCAGGCCTCCTCCCCCGGACAGGCCCTGTGTCGCCGCTGTAATGACTCCTCCCCGCAGTGTGGGGGCGCTGTCGCGGCCGCCCCGCCCTGGAGCAGCGCCGCCCAGCGGTCCGGCCAGGCGCCGGTCGTCTGCCCCCCCGGGACCTCCAGAGACCCCGCAGGAGGGCCGGCGTGTTTGGTTTGCCCCCTGGGTGCGTGTACCCCGGCTGCACAGCAGCACAGGTAGAAACAGAGCGGGGGTTCCAGGGCCCCGGGTGCCTGGCGTCTCCCAGGTGGGCGCTGACAGCCTGGTAGTGGATGAGGTGTCTCAACCCCCACACACACACACACACACTCGGCACGGAAAGCACATCTGGGCCTTGAGAAGCATGGTATAAATGCAATTAATGATCATATACCCCCCGCCCCCAGGTCACTACTGTGCAGTGGGTGAAGCGTCTCCATGTCCAGGGGGAACCTACGGCCCTAAAGAGGGGATGCTGAGGCTGACAGACTGCTCAGCCTGCCCTGCAGGTACACAGAGGATGAGTCACCATCAGCCCTACTTGTGGTACAAGTTTCATCAGTTTCAGTCGATGGCTGTTGCATTTAGCGGTGGATCATCCTGGCGGTGGTTAGTCAACAGCGTGCGTCTCTCTGGTATCATGTGATGTGTTGTTTATTCGGTTGGCCCTTCTGCTGTGTGCTTCCACTGCAAAACCACTTCTGTGGAAAAATAAACCAAGCTTAACTGAGAAATCGATGTGTGAAGCCATCTTTTTATGAACACTACGAGATAAATCCTAAAAATAAAGTGCAATGCAAGAGGAAAGGCTTCATCTTACTCCAATGTATTATTGGTGTTTGTATACACTGTGTTTGACTCCCTGGCCTATGATAACGCTCCCCAGGGTTCTACTGCATGGAGGGCAGCACGGAGAGGCCCTCCTCCCAGTTCCTGTGCCCACGGGGCTTTTACTGTGAAGAGGGCACGGCCACGCCCCACGGGACCCCCTGCCCACCCGGCACGGCAGGGCAGCAAGTGGGCCAGACAAGTAGGGCAGCCTGCAAGAGATGTGGAGAAGGACGCTTCTGTCCTGCAGGTGAGGCAGGAAGCTGTGGGACGCAGAGCTCTGACCGCTGCAGGTGAGCAGAAGACAAAGTCATTCTGCTGTGGAGAGCCAGAGGAGAGAGAAACAGCAGCGGTGCCTCTGTGCTGCGTGACGCATCGCGTGGCATACAGGAAGCCACTAAACGTAGGAGGCACCGGGGGAGGCATGGGTATTGATCTTTATAGGAGGAGGATTTGTGATGGTGGGAGCAGTGGCCACAGTGGCCCAGCCGCTGTGGATTCATGGTATTTGCGGTTGGAACATCATCACGCCCATGCAGCCATCTGTGTCACCAACACACACACAATGATTTAAAGGAAGTAACCTGACCGAGGAAAGATAAACACTGTTTTCCTGTTCCAGGTTTTCTCCTGTTGGAGAAATCAGACCACATTATATACCTGAACAGCTATTTAGGGGTTTGCTCTATTTCTCCAAGCTTCCTTTGTCCTACAAATGCCATGTGCATTCGTGTTTCAAAGTAAACAAAGAAACTGAACTTTTTCCTGTTTCCTGTTTCTATCTTCATGTTAAACTCAGATCATATACTGTGTGTGTGTGTGTGTGTGTGTGTGTGTGTGTGTGTGTGTGGGTGTGTGGGGGTGTGTGTGTGTGTGTGTGTGTGT
>JAOPUI010000047.1:11274462-11284556 GCA_027123135.1 Urophycis floridana
TGTGTGTGTGTGTGTGTGTGTGTGTGTGTGTGTGTGTGTGTGTGTGTGTGTGTGTGTGTGTGTCTGTGTGTGTGTGCTCGTGGGTGTGCCTGTACGTGCACTTTATGCTCTTTGTTTATATTGATTACTGTGTCTCATATTTTCTATGCCAATATGTTAAACAACTAAATGAGCTTTGTGCTTCGGACTATAATTTATTAGACTATAATTATCTATTATGTCATAAATATGCAGTTGTTTTATGACTCGGTCTCAATTTGCCATTTAGCATGTGGACTGTGTTTCCCCTTGGCTGGATGCTCCATATCTCAACACGCTAGAAGTCATTGACAGGCTGAAGTGGTACCTGAACACCGGTCCCATTCCCAGGCTCGTCCTCCTGCACCTGCATCGGGGAGAACCGGGCCTTCCAGCACTCGGATGGGTCCTGTCTGTGTCGGGCCGGCTTCATCTTCTACAACGAGCTGGACTTGAAAAGCTCCAGCGCAGATAGTCAGCTGGACTGCCAGCCGGAGGTGAGAATGTTCACTAAGTAGAAAGAATTCATTTACCTCTCTTTCCAGCTGAAGGGTTTCCTTGGCTTCATAAAAAAAGCTATAACAACTCCTGAGGTTTACGCTGCGCTGACTGACTCTAAATGAGCTCTTCTAAGTAACATAACTATGGGCAGAATTAATTCCCCTAATGGCCGTCTTGGTTGTAAATGTGGAATTAAACATAGTGTTTACAACATGGCTGCCGGGCAAATGAGGCCCATTGGAAGGTCAATATTTGGCCCATTAGATTTGTTCTGCGCCCGTGTCATGAACAAGCCAAGCTTCAAGTCAAATCCTCTCCTTGACATGCACCCAGGGGTGTGTTTCCTGTCCCAGCAGGGTGACGTGTTTCCTGTCCCGGTGACGTGTGTTTCCTGTCCCGGTGACGTGTGTTTCCTGTCCCGGTGACGTGTGTTTCCTGTCCCGGTGACGTGTGTTTCCTGACCCAGCAGAGTGACGTGTTTCCTGTCCCAGCAGAGTGACGTGTGTTTCCTGTCCCGGTGACGTGTGTTTCCTGTGCAGGTGAGCGTGCGCTGCGCTGCAGGCCAGGTGCGCCTGGCGGCGTCCGGGGACTGCGTCTCCCCCTCCCTGTACTCCTGCAACGTCACCTGCGGCGCGGCCGGCGGAGCGCTGGACGCCGAGACGGGCATGTGAGCCGGCGTTGGGAGCAGAGCGCCACACGTCCATACCCGCCGCCCGGGGCTCCGTGAGGGGGCTGACGGGCGCCGCTGCCTTCGGTGGAGTGGTGATGATGTGCTCTTTGTCCCCCCCCCCCCCCCAGCTGCCGGTGCGAGCGCTACGTGTCCTCAGAGGAACTGTGTAACTCGTCCTGCGTGGCTGGCCTGCCCCAGCTCTCCGCCCAGCTCTCCCCTGACGGACAGCTCAGCCTCAGCCTCCAGCAGACGGACGGCAGGCTGTGGGTCCGGGTGAGTGGGGGGAGTGGTTGTTGTTGTTGTTGTTGTTGTTGTTGTCGTAGCGTGTAAACAGCCGGCCTGGGCTGAGCTGTGGCTGTGTGTGTGGGGCTGACTCCGGGGATTAGCTGGGTCTGGTATCATCTGATACAACGTGAACAGGAATACTGCGCTGGGTTTTTCTTTCTGTCAGCTACAGCTCAGGGACTTGGACAGCCTGCCGAGCAGCCTGATTGGCTGACGTAAGGTCTGGGAAGGATTTATTTTATTTATTTCATTTATTTCAGGACACCTGATAGAAATGGTGCAACTACCTCATTAGTGGGTGTCCTTTTCCATGCAGGGCTTGATGTGAGCAGAAAGAAGGAAAGGAAGGAAGGAAAGGAAGGAAGGAAAAGTAGAGGGTGTGAAAATCCCCTCCGAACCACACAGCTCTGTCACTGTGACTCTGTGTATTTATATTAATCAGCATTGTAACATCTGCTGGACCAGAATACACAGCAGATGTCTTGTCTGCTGCTGTGACTGAAGCCCAGTGCTGGGTATCTCTTTGTAACGTTCAATCAACATGCTGAGAGTTGTTTTAGGAATGCTGCTAGATTAAGCAATAATTGTCTCTTAATTCAAGAATTCTGCAATGACTTTAAGCTTTTAGGCTTTGCATTTGCATACACATCTATGCAAGTCAAATTAACTTGTAAAGCCCTTTATGTCAAATTAAGTCTAAAGGGAAACCTTCCTTCTAGGAAAGGCTATGTATGAATATATACATATATTAAACAGGCGTTGTTTATTGGACCTTGAATTTATGTAAAATACATAGTTTGTTTGTGTAATGAAACCTTATATAATGTGAATGATACTAACCAATCCCATTTCTCTTCCAGAATGGAGTAGACATGTTGGGACCGGATGTCCACCTGAGGAACATTGGGAAGGTCCACGTGGTCCAGTTTGGTTCTGACGGCGTGTTTGGGTGGATATTCACAGACAGAACCTTTATTAGTCAATTTCTGCCAGGTAATTATAATCACCTGCTGCGTCTGCCCGTCATCATTGAGATAAGTTCAGTTGAGGTGGGGATCGAACCGCCAACCCTCTGGTTGTGGAACCCACGCTCTACCCACTGAGCTCTGCCTTCCAGTTGACAGCAGGAAAGGAATTACTGAAGTCAAACGTAACAATGGAAAGCTCGGCTGATATCTGTGACTGTCTGTGTGACTGTTTAATCTGGCCTGCATTAAACAGAAGGATGTCCTACCTGTCCGTCTGCCTGGCTTCATGTCACTCACATGACCGGAGTCTTCTGTGAGGCGACGCAGACTGAGTGCTAAAGCTAGCCAGCTAGTCATGTGTTTTCAACATGGAGCTCGCTCTGGCTGGTTCCTCTGAATTGCCTACACCACCTTTCAATCTAATTAGTCAGCCTAGGCATGCAAACAGGCTCATTGTTGTTCCCTGTCTGTCCGATCAGATCAGAGGGAACTCCCTCACAACAAGGACCGCAGTAAGAGAGCCTCAGACACCAGAGGGAGTGATGGCCGCCCGCCCGCTCCTCTTCCACGCATCCCAAACCCCATCGCCTGTCTGGCCTCAGGAGACATGCTGGTGTTCCAGATCACCATCAACCACACTGGTAGCTAGCTGACCTCACTGGTCCTGTGCCTGAAGGCTTGGGCTGTGTCACACCATCAACCACACTGGTAGCTAGCTGACTTCACTGGTCCTGAGCCTGAAGGCTTGGGCTGCATCACACCATCAACCACACTGGTAGCTAGCTGACTTCACTGGTCCTGAGCCTGAAGGCTTGGGCTGCGTCACACCATCAACCACACTGGTAGCTAGCTGACTTCACTGGTCCTGGGCCTGAAGGCTTGGGCTGAATCACAGTGTTCCATTACACCATCCAGTCACCCACTGCCGTAGTCAAACCACAAGTAATACATACGTCCTATGAATGCATTTTTTGTTAGGTTGACATATATTTGGTCAATGTCTTGAAGCAGGATATATCAAGAAATAGTCCAAAATAAAGTACTGGCCATTGCATTGCAGTTGAGACTGAGATAATTTTGTTCGCTGGTGAGAAGTGGCTGGTGTGGGGAGGCGGGGTTCAAAGTAAAAGTATGTTTGTTTAAGTTAGAAGGATATCAGATATTCAGCAGATGTTCACGCTCCGAATGACTTATTCCCAGCACTCCCGGCTCTCCTCTCCACAGCGCCTTCGTATTGCACCATATCTCTACACAAATTACAAAGTACCCTGCCCTAAACAATAGCTTAGCTAAAACACTATTAACCCAAACACGTCTCACGTCTCTGAATGTTCCCAATGGAAATTACATCAAACAGCAGTAAAAAGTGGATAAAACCTCTGGGGCTCCAATGTGAGTGTAATGCAGTTGGAGTGTTTAACATATGGTTCAACTGACTTCACACGTGTATGTACTGTACGTACATGGGTGGAACCTATCGAGGACTTTTAATTAAAACAAGTAGGGTCACTCAAGAGCTGGCCTGAACCTATGGAAGAAGGGCTCTTTTCTCCTGTCTCAGTAGGCTTGAGTTTGTCACACATGCTGACGACCTTTGTCCCTAAATCGTTTTGTTTGGATTACATTAATTTCACTGTAAACGCATTGGGTCTTATACCGTATACCCTGGTGACAGGAGAGTATGACGCCAAACGATAGATACCGCCAAAGATTTGGAACAACCCAGGAAAACACGTTCTGCCCCTTCAGTCCCTACGTCTCTCCACCTATGAGATGATGACGCTGTGTGCGGGAATGTGATTGACAGGAAAGATGGATTCCTTGAGCCAATCAGAGCAGAGAAATCCTGAGTGGTCATAAATGAGCTGGAAGCTGTTGACTTGGCATAAAATGTAGACGTAGAGAACTTGTTATTCTCACAGAGTATTTCACTCACTAATAGCTGACGGTTGGCTGTGGCAGTTTGAACATTACACTCCAGTTATAGGTCCTCAATCGTACCTCTGGCACCTTCCACTAATCAAGACCTGAGGGCCAAACATTGGGATCTGTTGGTATCCCCATGGCATACCATATGAACAGTAAAATATGAATGTATTTCCTTTTGCGTGATGGTCAGTTTATTTGATCAGGTTGATAATGGGCCTCTTGCACAGGGTTGCCCACGGGTCAATGCAGGAGGAATATAGAATTGAAGAAGCTAATAACACCATCAATCATGTCTTCCCACCGCAAGACCGCAGCCTCAGCCACTTCCCCGTGTATCACAAAGACCACCTGTTCAACAGCAACCCCGGCTGGGACTTTGGGGCCTTCCGGCGTCTCCACACCCTGGTGAAGCAGACACACTTCAACTCCACCAGGTAGCGCACTGCAGCGCCCGGGCTGGTGTTATCCTTCAGGGTCCGAGGGAATTCAAACACTATATTCAGTATGTATTGTGGCACGATGTAATGTGTCCCACAATGCACTTTAATTAAAAGTGAGTTCGTTCTGAAAGGATTCAAGGGGGATCGTTTTGTTCAAGTCTACGGGAATTAGGTGGAATCAGCAAAGCTGCCCTGTTCAGTCTAATAATTCAAACATAAGCCTCACTTTGGGAAACATTTCTGGAGGCGATCAGCTCATCATAATTGATTTAAACTGCAAACCGGGCACCTGCATAAGAGGGATTCCATGATAATTCGATATCGCTGGTTATTATTAAATGAACGCCACTATTGGATTATCTCCCAGCCTGAGCCTTAGAACGTTTAACATCTCCCAGGCGGTTCATTAGCATGAATGATGTCTAGCTCTCCTCCACCACCTCCACCTGCTCCTCTGTGTCCCCGGGCCACCTCCGCCTCTCTTGTTCATACATAATGAAGTGTGTCTGGAGGGCCGCGGTGCTGCGCTACAGGAGAGTGGAGCTCCGCCGCCGCGGTCCTGTAAAGCCCCGCGCCCGTCGGATGACACATGGCCGTCGGGCCGCGGACATCGGTGCTAACGTAGCAGACTGTTAACGTAGCAGATCGCTAACGTAGCAGACCGTTAACATAGCAGACCGCTAACGTAGCAGACCACTAACGTAGTAGACCACTAACGTAGCATACTGCTAATGTAGCATACCGCTAACGTAGCATACCGCTAACGTAGCAGACCACTAACGAACCATGCCGCTAACATAGCAGACCGTTAACGTAGCAGATCGCTAACGTAGCAGACCGTTAACGTAGCAGACCGCTAATGTAGCATACCGCTAACGTAGCAGACCACTAACGTACAATCCCGCCAACATAGCAGACCACTAACGTAGCATACCGCTAACGTAGCATACCCCCCCCCCCCCTCCATCGCCGGCAGGTTTGCCCACGTGTTCTCGGAGCCGGGGAAGTACGTGCTGGCGGACAGCGCCGTGTCCGACTGGAGCGTGCTGGTGGTGGTGAGCGACAGGGGCGTGGCGTGCGACCCGAGGGCGGCCGCCTTCCAGCCCCAGACCCCCGCGCAGCTGGTCCGCCTCGGGATAGCCAGGCGACGCCGCCTCAACCTGCTGCCCGACTGGGGAGTCATCGTGGGTGGGTGTCGCTCGGCTCCGGACGCCGGGCTCCTCCTCCTTTACTGGGCGATAAGCAGTCCGCTGCATTCATTAGATTTACAAAGTGCTTTTCCTCCGAGGCACTCAAAGTGTTCCACAGTGTGCAGTGTTCCAGAGTGGCACCAGAATGCTCACTACACACTAGCTATCACAGGGTGGGGGGGGAAACTATCTGATTACAGACACAGGGATGGGTAGGAGGTAGGGATTAGAGGGTTGGGGGCCAGGACACTGGGGTCCTGACCTCCACTCTCCCCACAACCCTCACGATGAGTGTGATGGGATCTTCACTGAACACGACAGGGAGTCAGGACCATGGTTTAACATCTCACAATAAAAATGGTGCTTTTGCACGTGACAGAAGTCCTTGTCCTCTCCTGGTGTGTTTGGGGATATAACACAGGCCAGAGGGATGAGTGGCCCCTACTAGCCAACACCTAAAGTTTAGAACACCATGGAGGAATGGCGTATGATGGAAATCCTCTCCTTGATGTAGCACATGGGTCGTCATGGCCGTGGAGACTGTGATGCTTTTTGTTGCTGCCTTGTCCAGTGGTCCTGAGTCTCCTGCTGCTTCTGGTGGTGCTGCTGACCAGCATAGCGCTGCTGCTGAGGCCCAGCCGGGCCAAGCTGGTCCTGCAGTGGAGGAACAAGCCGCGCTGGCGCAGCCTGGGGGAGCCCTGCTGTCCCGTGGAGTACGTCCCTCATGGAGACAGGTGTGTGGGCTCCTCGGGGAGCACCTTCCACACGGTGTCCCGACGTGGACCAACGCCTGCTCAGAGACGGATGAGCACTCTCACAGTGTAACAAAACAAACACAGAACAACAGAACTGCAAAAGAACATGAATCAAACCCAAGCCCGCTGTACTGACCTTGATATGTCTGTATATTTCTGTATGTACACACCGGAGGAGGACGCATGAATTCCACTGTCCTTGAGCACTTTTAAATGAATGGGAGGAAGTGTTGTAAAGTATGCAAGAGCTGTTGTTTGTTTGAGTATTCAGATTGTGTGTCTCCTTGTCAGGCAGGAGCTCAGCTTGACTGTGTGTTTCTCTCCCAGCATGGCCGCCTCCTCCCACTGTGCTGACCTACTGGGGAGCCGTGGAGTAGGAGAGGGGGCCGAGGCTGAAGAGCCTGCTGTCTCTAAAGGAGGTAAAGCCCTACTCGCATTCGTTAGCTCATTAGCTAGCCACTTAACTGTAGTGAGTTATTTAGTTAGTTACTTCTCTCTCATCAGCGTGAAACCAGAGGATAGGCTTCACTCACCGGAAATCATCGTGGTTGAACGCTAATTAAAAGAAAAAGTGTCTGAAAGCTTTATTGGCGAGCAACCAGGAGTTTAAAGACGTGTGTTGGCTGAAACCATTGATTAGCGGCGCTGAACTCAGCTGCAAACCTGCCTGTCTGCTCCGCTGCACTCCACGGGGCCGTCAATGCTAATCCACGGTCAACATTATCTTCTTCATCAGCTTCGGCCCCCTCTGACGGGCGCGTGGAGAACGTTCTAATGTTTGTTCTAATGTAAACACCCGGCTCCCTGGAAGCAAACAGAAGTCAAGTGGCTGCAGTGTGTTAAGGCGTCAGCCTTCGTATGCCATGTATTATTCATAGAGCTGCTTTAATGTCCATTACTCCCCGCATAACCAAACCACCAGGCATGACCAGGTAGCAGATAATAGCTCGCTCCTCTGTTTGCTTGATTGATGATTCTGGAAATAATGACTACAATCTCAGCCTAATGACTTCTGAGGTTATCTGCAACTCTCGGCCCAGGCTTTGTAATTTAACACCTAAATATTTATCATCCACAATATGTGCCAGCCTTGGATGTCTTGTATAAGAGGAGGAAAGGGGAGCAATGCAAAGAAGAGGCTGTGACATTGTCCAGGGTTACTTTATTACTTTAATGATGTTATTTTTGCCGCGCCTGCGCTGTGCATATTCTCAGTATTCAAATGTAAACATTGAGGAACACTTAACATGCTAAAACCTTACGGAACAAAGTCAAGTCATGTGACCACATGTGCAGCCACACACCGCGTAACCTGTGACTCACAGTCACCAGAAGAGACGTTTCTCTGCGTTTCTCTGCGCTCCATGAGGTGCCTCAGACCGCTTCGACTTGGAGGACTTCAATGTGAAGACCCTGTACGACAAGCTGGAGGACCAGAACCTGCACCTGGCTTCACAGCTGGCCCGCCATCGCAAAGACACCCAGGAGTTCTACAGGAACATGTGCCAGCAGGCCGACGGCCTGCAGGTAGTGCACATGTTATAGTGCCGATGATAACTGAGACTCAGGCCCCATCCACACGAAGCCAGATTTTGAAAACGATCTGTCCGCCCCTCCATTTGTCTCGGCGGGGGGACCAGACATTTCTCCATAACGACGGAGTCATTGCTGAAATGCATCTAGTTCTAGAAACGCTGTAGTACATATTCCTGGCCTGTGTGCGGCGCTGTTTCAGCTACAGAAATCCACCGAAAAACAGTTTCATGTTGCAGAAGTGACAGATCCCCTACAACATGAAACTACCTAAACCACTCGACAGTCGATAAGTCAAACACAGGCAGTCAATTCATCATCCAACATAGAAAGTACATTAACCACATGGCTGTCTGTCTCTCTGTCTCTCTCTCTCTCTTTGTGTGTGTGTCTCTCTCTCCCTCTCGCTGTCTCCCTCTAGTTTGCAGACTGGTGTATGAGTTATGGCGAGCATGGCTGCAGGATCCCTGACACGCCCTTCTCTCTGTTTGAAGGTAGCTCCTCCCCCTTAAGTAACATGGACTCCTGCAGAGCTAAGTTTTGTTCACTGTGGGGGGTTTCACTCTACATGTCGCTTCATGGTGGTACTGAACGCAACTCTCTTCAAACACAACATGTGTGGTGTTCACTTCCTGTCCACAGGCATGGCCGGCACCATCTACTTCCTGGTTGACCTCCTTCAGCCACTGAAATCAAAGTTCCCAGCTTTCGAGGTTTGAGACTCCTCCCCTGCACCGCTGCCGCCGCCGCCTCTCCACAGGGAAATGGCGTTCCTGTGCGGGGCGGGCAGCGTGCACACATCACGTGTCTGCACTCTCGGTTGTTGCAAGAGAAGCGGCCATTTTTGTTTTCTGCAATGTGTCCGCTAAAGGCGACTTGGACTTCGCCAGCTGCACTTTGTTCTACCGTTTCAGTTTACTTAATACTTATTTTTTCCTTGGCTGGTCTGGGGTACTTTCTGGTGGGGATGTTTCTACGTTGAAATTTGTTTTGTCATTTTTAATGAAGACATGCTTGCGTTCCCTGCTGTGATTCAGCCCCTCTGTACATATTTCTTTGTAAGCTGTGTGATGGTACGAAAGAAAAATTTGGCGTTAAATAGATGCACTTATAAAGCCGCTATATATGTTAACCACTGCACTTTCTGGACAATAAAGTTCATAAACAATTTCGTTTCATTGTTTTGTGTTTTCATTTCGCCACTGTCGTTCTATCTTCGGAAATTGTTCTGTTTTAACATTGACAAAACTATGCTGACGCTATTTTATCGTGCTTTTATTGAGTCATTCTTATCTTTTGCCTTGGTGTCCTGGTTTGGTAATCTGTCACTACAGGACAAGAACTCCCTGAACCAAATCATTAAATGGGCTGGGCGGCTAATTGGGAAGCCTCAACTCAACATGTCTTCCCTTTATGACATACAGTTACATCACAAAGCTTCCTGTGTACTCAAAGATGGCTCACACCCTTTGCATGGTGACTTCCAGCTCCTTCGCTCTGGTCGGCGTTTTGAGGTCCCTAAGGGACGGACAAAGCGGTACAGAAAGAGTTTTGTACCAGCAGCAATTGTAATGCTGAACAGTAAGGCCCAGAGGTAAACAATCTTGTTCATATTGACCAATTGTTGTTAAAGCACTTTTTAATGATGCCAGTGGCGGCTGGTGAAGATTATTCTAGGTGGGGCTGTGCCATATTCAGTCAATTTCAGTACCCATCCCAAATACATTGACACAAACTACAGGAAACGAGTGCTCCGTGAAATAGTCAATAATTATTTAATGCCAATATTAAAAAGTTGAGGCATT
>JAOPUI010000047.1:11284656-11297762 GCA_027123135.1 Urophycis floridana
GCCAAAACCTGAAACGTTTTCGACTTTTCCACCCTGGGACCTGGTTTCAAAAAAGTGCGGTTTCAGCCACCGAAAACTCCGTCTCTGTCTTTACGCTCAGCCTAAACTCGAAAATCGTCTCCGTGTGGATGGGCCCTAACTCACTTGAGATGTTGTGAATGGTGTTGAAATTGTCAATTAAAACGCAGTCTAAATAGAGGTGGTTCTGTCAATTCTGTTGCAATTTCCCTCCAGAGTCTTTTAGAAAACATGGATGTAAAGAAGCTAAGCCTTCTGAAGGAGCTGGGCCTTGACTCCACCAAGAGCAAGCTCTGTGCCCAGGCAGGGGGCGAGAAACAAGGTACGACACCAGTGGAATGATGCTCTCAGAAGTGTACTCCAAGAAATCCTTACAGAAGAGGCCAGGAGAAACATCACAAACCCAATTTCGATCAAATGCAAATCAGCCCACCAGCTTCTTCACTTTTATTAGGGACCGAGCCTGTGAAACAGGACCGAGGTCCCTATTGTTTTTGATGCGTTTATTTTTTTTCTTGTTTTTCTCTCATTTGGGGGTGTTGGGAATCCAGCCGGCGCCTCGCTGGCCCTGCTGGGGGCTGTCCTGGGGTCTGTGGAAGCCCTGGTTCTGCGGCTGACGGGGGACGGCTGGCAGAACCAGGACCTGCGCTCACCGCCACACTGCCTGGACAACGCAGAGTGTGATGAGTACGGGCCGACCGGCCAGGCCCATGACCTCCAGGTAGGATGGAAGGTAACCCGGCCAAACACAGCAGCTCGTTGTGTTTTTATCATTGGGTTCATTTGTTATTACGTCCTTTTGCCGACAGTCGTCCCCAGTGAATATGAACAAAATGGGAGGTCCTCACCATGATTCAGGTATGGCTTTACTGTTTAAATGCAGGTCATTATTCAGGTCATTGTAAGAAGGTCAATTGCAGTGTTTGCCAAGACTATGGTATAGATGTTCCACGTCTCTTCCAGGTCATTCGCTGAGCGACCAGGACCTGTCTAAACTGGTGGCCATCACTCCTCTGTCCAGGACTCTGCAAGAGATCCAGCAGTCTCTACAGAATCTCACTCCAGCTGACCCCAGTAGGTGTTTTGCGAATATACTGTATAATATTACTGTATAATTTACACAAAACAAGAACTTAAGTTGAAGAAATGCAACTACATTTAGAGACCATGGGGCCGTGCATCATGCAACGATGTTCCAAATGTCTGAATATTCTCTTTGTGTCTCTCGTATTGTGTTCTACCGATTCTGTGCTAGTTGTTGTTGACCAGGCTGTTATTGAAGACCAGCCCCTGCAGCTACTTCCTGTTGCCCTGGACAGCCTCCCTCCGCAGCACTCTGCCGTCTTCCTGTTTGGTTGCCAGGTGATGCGGTTGCTACACAGATGCCCTCTGTTCCCACCTGCGCTTCTGCTGCTCGCAAAGTCCATTCCTGTTTCCCCCGCATCCTCCGCCCGGGGTTTGGTGGCCCACTGCTCGCGGGACTTTCATTTTGACGCAAGTAATCAGATCCTGTATGTCTCGGAGGCCAAGCTGCAGCACGTGGGCCACTTCATCGCCACCATCCTGCAGTCCATGGCTCTGGTGGCCTCAGGTGACTCCCAGATCAGAGGAAACTAATAATGAAACACGCGTTCAGTAATGAGCTGTGACAGCTCCCCGGGCGCGTCCTGTGTCTTCTGAGAAACGTTGGTGTTCATTTCATTTTCCGTGTGTTCCTGACTAGGATCCCAGCCGCAGGTCTTTATGCAGGCCCTTCATCAGGCCATCTCGGCGCTGAGCGTTCAGCACTTCAGAGTCTCCTTTAGATTGAACCCGGTATGTTATTTGAATATGAGAGTGGCACATCATCTCCACACTGATGTAGCTTGACCATCACAATGAATCACCTCAACTCAAGTAGTCCTACAGTACTATAAAACCCCCAATCAACATTAATCACCGGTCACTCAGCTAACCAACATTTTGTTTCGCCAAATCGCACATAAGAAACACGCACTGCTGCACTTTCAAACCTCTCAATATCACCGAATCAGTTACCATGGTCAAACCAGTTACAATGAGAACACATCAGTTACCATGGTAACACATCAGTTACCATGATAACAAACCAGTTACCATGGTAACACATCAGTTACCATGACAACAAACCAGTTAGCATGACAACAAACAAGTTACCATGATAACAAATCAGTTATGATAATGAATCAGTTACCATGATAACGAACCAGTTACCATGGTAACAAACCAGTTACCATGGCAACAAACCAGTTGCCATGATAGCAAACCAGTTGCCATGGTAACAAACCAGTTACCATGATAACAAACCAGTTACGATAATGAATCCGTTACCATGATAACAAACCAGCTACCATAATAACAGACCAGTTACCATGATAACAGACCAGTTGCCATGGTACCAGTGCTGGTTACCAGGCCGATGAGACTCCGGTGTTCTTTCAGCCGGACGACTCCGAGGATCCACAGAGCTCTCAGCGCGGCTGGTTAGCCGATGAGCTGGTCAACGTCAGGGTCCCCTATGAGGATCAGTTCACCCAGGACCTCCTGGCCAGCAGGTGGGTGATCATCTAGCACCACAGAGCTCTTCATGCGTTCACATCACTGCCATGCAATTGACATGTTTTTCTCTCACGCAAAGACTTCAGAAATACAAGTTGTTCAAATTAGAGCAACTCATCAGCGATCTGAAACATGGACCAGAAACCGCTAAGCCGACAACAATGGGTAAGGTTGTACGTTTAGACTAGTGAAAAAGATTATTTATTAAAATACAATCTTAAGTAGACTGCAGAAGTTAATCAAATATAGACCTTTGAAGTATATTAGCACATAGCCCCATTATAAAAGCCACATAACCAATTCTTATTTTCCAGCTTTGTCACCTAAAAGTACGCCTGCTCAGGTAATTCTCTTGTGACTAACCTCCATAGCCTTTTCCCCATCCTCCCTTTGAAGTGTATTGAGTCTACGCTGCCTTTTTGATGCACTGCACTACAGGTCTCCTCCACAGAAGAGGAAATAGATCGCATGAACGAGTCGTTCCTGCAGCTGAGCCTCCAGCTGCAGCAGAGGGGTCAGATGCACACTCAGCGTTGGGAGAGTCAGCACACTTCGACCGACCACGCTGCTGTAAGTGTGTGTGTCTCCATTTTATAGTGAGGTACATTAAAGTCAAGTAAAGGATTTAATTCATTATTATTACGTTGTTATCCACTTCCGTGTGCATCCATTAGAGCTGTTCAGAGTGTTTCTGGCCCGCAGCAGGGCTCATTACCGCCCGCCCTGTGCCCTCCTCTCCCGTAGGGGCCGGCCGGCGCCGGGCTGCCTGCCCCCGGTCGGGACGGGACCGTCCTGCTGGAGCTCCAACGGCGCCACGTCGCCCAGCGACTGGATGAGCTGCAGACGGCGTCAGGGCAGGGCGGGCCGGGCCAGCCACGCCGGTCCGAGGACGGCCAGAGAGCCCCCGGTGACCAGAGAGCCCCCGGTGACCAGAGAGCCCCCAGTGACCAGAGAGCCCCCGGTGACCAGAGAGCCCCCGACGGCCAGAGAGCCCCCGGTGACCAGAGAGCCCCTGGTGACCAGAGAGCCCCCGGTGACCAGAGAGCCCCCGGTGACCAGAGAGCCCCCGGTGACCAGAGAGCCCCCGGTGACCAGAGAGCCCCCGACGGCGGCGGCGGCGTCCTTTTCGAGCGCGGCTGGCAGGACGCGGCCATGGCGGGGCGGGGCCAGCGGGGGGCGGGGCTAGAGAGTCACTTGGGAAACAATTTGTCAGAGGGTCATATCTCTGACCTGTCTGAGGGTCATATCTCTGACCTGTTAGAGGGTCATATCTCCGACCAGAAGGCCGCCCAAAGCTGCGCTGATGATCACAATGCATGTGTGTTGGACTGACAGAGACCAGAGTGTAAAGACCCAGAGACTGCAGCTGGCCTGTCAGATAGGAGGAGTGTCTGACAAGAGGTTCTCCTATAGATGACCTGAACTGCCGGAGCTGGGTCTGAATGTAGATGAATAGCTGAGGTTTTAGTTCACTGACATTTCATCATTTTCTTTCTTTTGTGCTGTTCTATACTGATGACTGAATCGATGACGTTGATCAATGACCGGGAATACTCAAACCGGTTTTCCTGAGTTTTGTGAGGTTGTTTAATTTGACAGGAATGACACAATATATTTTGCACTGGCTATAGAATAATTGAGTGATGGCTGTTTTCATACCTGATCCAGGACAGAAATAGTCTCTGTATGCGAGTTGTGTTACACAATCTGTCATCTTGTCCAAATCGTTTCCAAGTCGGGAGCTATTCGGGTCGTTGGCTTCACGTCTTAATCAACACAATTTGCAAAGCTCACCGCTTTCAGAACCAGAACCAGACATACACATTAAAAGTGCAGATTGGTGAACATGCTCCACAACGTCTCTTTCTGTGTGTTTTGGTGGACGGGGGTCACCAGGGGCTGTATCAGGGTCCCGGAATAGAAAGTGAGTATTTCTTCAGGATAGGCAGTGAGCCAACTCAGAAGGTCAACCAGGCAACAAGGTCTGCACTTGCTATCAGTGTTAGGTTGGAGCTCCGTGCCAAGACCTTTTTTAGCAGAGAGATATGCACTGTCCTGCTGATCCAATGTTCCCTTTTGAGTGTGGAGTTTGGAGAGCATGTGTTAAGGTGTGCCTCTGCATGTTTGGGGGGGGGGGGGGGGAACAAGGTTTGTGTCTGCTTCGGTTTGTGTGTCTCTAGACAGGCAGCGAGAGATGGAGAAAATAGGGAAAGAGAAAGATTGTGTGATTTATCAGATGGATTAGGTATGTGTAGTCGTAATGCACGCACACAGAGTGTGTGTGTTTGTGCACGTGTTGGTCTGTCACATTATCCCTGCTCTAGTTGTGTAGAACACCACATTGTGGTTATTTATAGAACGTGTGTGTGTGTGTGTCTGCGTGCATGTACATGTGTGTGTTTGTGTGTGTGTGTGTGTGTGTGTGTGTGAGAGAGAGTGAGAGAAGCCATATCATTTAATTCCTGTGTTTTTCCTGGCCAGCATGCTGTCTGGCAGCTGCTCCAGCAGCTTCTGTTCCAAACATGGACCGTTGGAGTAAATTGCTACTAGAACAATCACATTTGTACTCTCCATTGTATATGTTATTCATATTATTCAGGTATACCACATTGCTAAATAAGAAATGTAATTGAACATCATATAAGAAAATAGTAAACATTTATACTGTAAAGACACAAAACTATTGTAGCTACCAAAATGGTACCTGCTACATGTATGTATATACTAATGTTCATACTACATACATGTGGGCACCAGGCACCTATTTTAAACACAGCTACTTGGACTTCTTAGTTTTCGAGCATGTTCCATTCAGTCAGCTGTAAGCATGTTCATGTAATCTTCAAATCCCTCTAAATCCCTGAAAATCTGTTCTTTATCTCCCCTATGGACCCTTAATGCACACACACGTACACACTCAAACACACACGCACACACACTCACACACACAGATTAAACCCTCACTTTCCCCAATTGTCTGCTTCCGTTTTCACACAAACAGACTGTGATATTGCATCTTCTTAGTTCACACTGTGGAGCACAGAGCAGGCAGCTCTGTAGGCTGTGTCACTAGTTAGAGGTAGGGTAGCTCATCTATGTTTTAAACATTTTTGTCCTATTTATAGAAATTCTCTTTACATCCCATCATAAATCATTAATTCAAATGCTCTGACAAAAAGAAGAAATAAGTCTGGTGTCTGTCACAGGCCTTTCATTAGCCTTTCCGGAGTCTTCCACAAGGCTGCAGACCTACTGCTGAAGCTACCAAGCATAGCATGTCTTTTGGGGGCGTGGCTTTGGAGGAAAGCCTGAAGGGAGTTAAAAAAAAAATCTAGCTGACTAGCTGGTTTCTCTAAATTGCCTCGCTTTAATGGGTTTGTTTACAACTCTTGCTCCCCATTTCTAATAATATTTTTTTTATACAATCTCAAAGCTTTTCCCCTCAATTAAATACATTAATTCTCCCTTCCATCCCATCTCCCTGTGCCTCTCAGGGGAACGCAGCCTCCTACTTGAGGAAACACTGAAGTAGGGCATGATGAGCACACATGGGCTGCGAGGAAACACAGGCTGGTCATCTGTGACCTGCAGGCTGTAGGAGTGGCTGAGCCCTCGTGACACCGCCCACACTCTGTTGCCATGGTTTCCCTGTCCTCCAGCTGCGGGCCGACTGGGCCTGCCATGGTCAGTCTGTGTCTGAGAGTCATTGCCTGCCTGCTGCCTGAGTCATTGGACCCCCGAGTCAGTACAGCTTTCCTCACAGCTGGGTTTTCAAAAACATTGCTCTGCTTCACCATCCAACACTCCACTCAGTTCATTCACGTACTTCAGATGTTCAGAGAACAAGTTCTCTGGGTTTTTAATGGAAGGCAACCAGATTTCGGGAATGACAAAGGGGCCCGTTTGTAGTTTGGTGGTCCATATATCTACTAAATAGCTGATGCTTTTATTTCTCAAATCAGAAGAGAGACATATTTAAATTTTGCCTATTCTAATCATGGTAAATGTGTTACTGTAGTCAAATATTGTATAGGGATGGTTAACTATAATGTATAGGGATGGTTAACTATAATGTCTATGCATTGTAACCTTTGATGAAGTAGCCCAAAACAAGCCAAAGCACTTGAATAAGGAGTGTATCCATATTGTATTAATAGCTTATTGTTTGGTTGGTCTGCTTATGGTATACAGCTGATGGGTAGATCTCCATAGAGTTCAGATGGACATAAGACCAATTACTGTCTGCAGTGAACATTGAGGAGCAAGCTAGAACCTTTGCCATTTAGAAATCTAAAAGTGTATCTTCAGAAGGCTGTTTCTTAAAGAGGAGACATTGCGGGGACAGCAGCAGCTGGGGACAGGCCACTGGGAGCAGAGACATCCTCAGAGACGTCCTCAGAGACGTCCCCAGAGACGTCCTCAGAGACGTCCCCAGAGATGTCCATAGAGACGTCCCCAGAGACGTCCTCAGAGACGTCCATAGAGACGTCCCCAGAGACGTCCTCAGAGATGTCCATAGAGACGTCCCCAGAGACGTCCCTAGAGACGCCCCCAGAGACGTCCCCAGAGACGTCCATAGAGACGTCCCCAGAGACGTCCTCAGAGATGTCCATAGAGACGTCCCCAGAGACGTCCTCAGAGATGTCCATAGAGACGTCCCCAGAGACGTCCCCAGAGACGCCCCCAGAGACGTCCTCAGAGACGTCCTCAGAGACGTCCATAGAGACGCCCCCAGAGACGCCCCCAGAGACGCCCCCAGAGACGTCCATAGAGACGTCCCCAGAGATGTCCCCAGAGACGTCCTCAGAGACGCCCCCAGAGATGTCCATAGAGACGTCCTCAGAGACGCCCCCAGAGACATCCATAGAGACGTCCTCAGAGATGTCCATAGAGACGTCCCCAGAGACGTCCACAGAGACGTCCACAGCAGGCAGTCTGGTAGACCTTTCTGTTGTTGTTGTTGTTGTTGTTGTTGTTTGTGTTGGTGTTGTTGTTGCTGCTGCGGATCAAACAGCATTCACTGATACGATTTGTGTCTAACATTATATATGTACAGCCACACATTTTTAATGGCGTAATCCATGATGGAACGGGTAAATCCTTGACTCTGCCTATCCTTGTAAGCCCTTCATTTCTCCATACATTGGCCCCTAGATTACACCCATTGATGCCAGCGCAGGATTATTCTCACTCTTAAAGACTCTGCTCCCAGCAGCTGCCCTACAGGTTCAGCCTTTCAGCCCTCAGCGTTCCACAAACACACGGCAACAATGGCTGATATGAGCAAGATTCAAGATTCAAGTATCTTTATTGTCAAATGTGCTACATGGCAGGCATATAGCACAGATGAAATTGCAGTCCTCTCAGACCTGCGGTGCAAAATAAACAATGGACAAACAAAGTAGACAAACAGACATCGTAGAGACAAACATAGAAACACAGAAAGTACAAGAAAAAGTGAGGTAGTGCGTTATAAAAAATAGTGCAATATATTTAAACAGTAAAAGACATTCTAAAGTCAAGACTGGCACTCTTTAGAAAAACATAAGTGGACATCAAAACCAAAAATAACAAAATAACATAAAAGTTCTGAAAAAACCAAGCGATTTAAATGAATACTAAGCCAGCAGCTCACAGAGACACTGGGAAATGGAATGCAAATGAAACCAGAGAAAGTTTAAACATATTTATGCAAATTTGCAGATTTTAATAAAACTAACTGACAAAATTGATGGTGTAGGAAATTAGGGTTTTAGTTTTTCTGTGTAGCTTTCATGTTACAATCCATCACGTCAGATTCTAGAAGCCAAATGGATATTTTTTAAAATGTTCTCAATCATCTATTAAAATGGATACTTTTCTTCAATGTTCTATCTTTTAGCAGACAATATTTAATAGCATACCTCCCTACAAGGCCCTGACTAATGTAAAAGACGAGCTGTGTAATTCCAGTGCTCTGAGCAACCACTCTCCAGCTCTGTGTGGGTGGGCCGCCCTCAGGACTGACACTAATGGCTGGTCTGGTAATAACAGCAGACTGTGTGAATAGGTGGACTGCTATTGTGTTCCAGTCTTATGGGATATGGCCTCATGTGATACACTACAATATGTGGCATGGGGAAATAGAACTATTGTTATTGAACTAATGTTTCAATAAAAAACAATAGTTTCAGCAACATTACAGGTTTGAATTTGTTTTTGTTTTTACTCATTTTTCAGAGGTGATTTTAAAAGAGACTCTCAGAGTTTCTGTTCTTCTGCTGTAAATCATTCTTAAGGCAGGAACCTTGACAGAAAAGACAAAACTTTTTAGTTTAGACTTAAAAATATCCACTGCAACCCATGACTGCTGATAGTGAGCCTGCATGATAAATAGGAATTTGACATATGAAAGGCAATACTTAGAACTTTTATCTTCCGAACCGCAGGGAAGACATCATGGTGGTGGTGCATTAATAATCTGCAGTGGTTTATCACCCTCAGTGCCCTATTACCACAAGCAATTATAGATTATCATGTGGGTCTATTCAGGGCTATGTGTATCCTGACAGGGCCCATGTGATATAAAAATAAATAATGTTTCTGTCATCACCGTTCACCGTGCTCTCTGTTGTGTGAAGACATTCCATTCACCGTGGGTTTAGTCACATAAGCCATGACGGGGAGAACATTTCACATGTTTTCACCCTAATGCCCCGGAGACGATGCCTCGTGAGGCAGGATGGAGACATGACAGCCGAGCTGGAGATCAAAGCTGAGCAGGGGATCGCTCTCCTCCTATCCTCCTCTCCTCCTCTCCTCCTTGGAGGGAACGAACACTTTGATTCTCCTCCTTACTGGGAGAGAAAGTACACTTTGATTCTCCTCCTTACTGGGAGAGAAAGTACACTTCGATTCTACTCCTTACTGGGAAGTAAAGTATACTTTGATTCTCCTCCTTACTGGGAAGTAAAGTATACTTTGATTCTCCTCCTTACTGGGAGAGAAAGTACACTTCGATTCTCCTCCTTACTGGGAAGTAAAGTATACTTTGATTCTCCTCCTTACTGGGAAGTAAAGTATACTTTGATTCTCCCTACTGGGAAGTAAAGTATACTTTGATTCTCCTCCTTACTGGGAAGTAGGTGTATACTTTGATTCTCCTCACTGGGAAGTAAAGTATACTTTGATACTCCTTACTGGGAAGTAAAGTATACTTTGATTCTCCTTACTGGGAAGTAAAGTATACTTTGATTCTCCTCCTTACTGGGAAGTAAAGTACACTTTGGCAGATTTTTTTTGCTGTTTAGTTTTATTTTGTTTTATTGTGACAACTGTATAATGACAACTGTCAAATACTGTACTACTTATTGTACTACGATATACTATTGTACTTCTTATTATATTATGATATAATATTCTACTACTTATTGTACTACGATGTAATATTGTACTATTGTACTACGTTGAAGATGAATGAAGGCTCGAGATGAGGAGGGACGCACGTGCTGCTACTCTCGAGCCTGCTCTCGCGTGGGAGTCACGCATGCGCACCAGCGCCTGCGTGCTGCCGCTAAGTGGCTGCTTACTGTGAAAACAAAGGCAGTGGCTGCGACTCGACCGCGTCATTCTTCGTCCGGATTTGACGGTTTCGAGAGAAAAAAAAGTCTATATCCGAGTGATAATGTGTTGTTAGGTAGTAACGATGTGTTGTTAGATAGAAACACGTTCGGCCTGTTTCTCTCTGTTTGTCTTGGAGCAACGTTGCACAAAGTCGCCACCGCCGGTGGATTTCCGGACTCTACAGGTCTCTGGTTCTGCTGGGTCGTGATGTAGTTCTGCTGGTTCGGCCGAGTCGTGATGTAGGCTGGTCGGATCAGACCCCGGCAGCTCGTACCGCTCAGTCCTTTTGAGAATGTAGAGGGGGTTGATGAAGTTGGTGGAGAACGTCCTGAAGAACAACAGATGTTCTTACAGATGGATAGCACTCCAAAGGGCTTACCTGCGTTCTGCTTCACCTGGTTCTCTTAGGCGCTGGGATACGCACACGTTTGGCTCTCCTTTTGGACCTCAGACGGGTGGGTTTTTTTGTGGTGGACTGGCGCTGGCCTTGGTCCTGAAGGTATTACCTCTGAATAACTCGGACCGTCTGGGATCTCCTCCAGGAGAAGCACCGAAGAGATCAGGACTCAGAAGTTAGAGACTCTCACGTCATTAGTTCCCTTAAAGTGGGCACTATGTTAGGCCCTCCCAGCGGTCGACTACAGAGGCTGTTACTTTTAATGTTTGTGGGTAAGTAGGCTATGAGTGATTTATGTGAAATTATTCATAGTTTTTTTCTAGGGCATTTGTTTCTCTCTCTCTCTCTATATATATATATATAGCTCTGAAACACGAGGTGAGCATGAATGTAAGGCCCTTCTGCATCATCAACTCCTTTCCCTTGTTCCCTCCCCCAAGTCCTCGAAATAACTGGTTTGAAACCATATCCAGCTGAATACATTCCCAACTCACACAGACAATAACAGCAGCAGCTCCTCTTATTGACGGACACATATTTGGACCAATGGTGAGTGATGACAGGCTGTTTACCCCTCCCATGCCCCCTTGTCCCCTTGTCCCCTCACTTGCACTCATGTTCTGTCTGGTTCTGTGAGCCTGTGTAGAAAAGACATGGGGATGGAATTGGTGTCAGGACAGTCTGCCCAGGGGGCTTGGGGTTACATAAGAGCACAGGACTCTGCAGCGCTGAAACACAATGTCACGCGCGGCCCACTAACTGGATAACCCAGTGGCTCATATTTAGTGTTTTTTAATCTACCTTCACCAAATTGGATTGATAATTTGCCTCCGCCTGCATTCAACATATTTGAACTCGCCAGCCCATCAAATATGCTACGATAAGAATTATGACGGAACATACAATAAAAATAGAATTTGAAATAGAATGCATGTACTTTTGTATGTGTACACATAGACCTCACACACTGCTGACCTCAAGGAGAGGACCCATACACTGTCCTCTTTGAGGCTGTGTGTTTTTATTGGTTTTCAAACAGTAATAGCTTGCAGAAAATGACAGCATCTTGCAAAGAGGTTATTTAAGAAGATGTGCATGAATAATTTAAAAACAAAATCCATCACCACCCTAACCACCTTTCAATTGAAACCCAATTCCAGCATATGTAAACACATATTTTATACAGACGTTGAAGGCATATATTGTAGCATATACTACTGAGAACACTGTGCAGGTGATTGTAGCTCAAGGGCGGGCAGAGGTTTGGGTGTGTGACAACCGGCCAGGAGGAACTGGGTTCGACCCATCATGTCTGCAGCCTACCAGGAGGCAAGATGCCCCGATGCCCACCTGCTCGTCAATTACCTGTACCTGTACGCTCTGTATGTGGCTTTGGATAAAAGCGTTTGCTAAGTGTATAAACCATAAATGGTAGGTCGGGTTCACCTGTGAAACCCACCTACACCGTGACCTCCTGCTACCTTCTCCTCTCTGCCCACCCACCCGAACGGCGTGTCTCCCATGTGTCTCTCTGTCTCTCTGTCTATGTGTCTCTCTGTGTCTCCCATGTGTCTCTCTGTCTCTCTGTCTATGTGTCTCTCTGTGTCTCTCTGTCTCCCATGTGTCTCTCATGTCTCTCTCTCTGTCTCTCTGTCTATGTGTCTCCCATGTGTCTCTCATGTCTCTCTCTCTGTCTCTCTGTGTCTCCCATGTGTCTCCCATGTGTTTCTGTGTCTCTGTCTCTCTGTGTCTCTCTCTGTCTCTCTGTGTCTCTCTGTGTCTCTCTGTGTCTCTCTGTGTCTCTGTGTCTCCCATGTGTCTCTCTGTCTCTCTCTGTCTCTCTGTGTCTCCCATGTGTCTCTCTGTGTCTCTCTGTCTCCCATGTGTCTCTCATGTCTCTCTCTCTCTGTCTCTCTGTGTCTCTCTGTCTCCCATGTGTCTCTCCGTCTCTCTCTCTGTGTCTCCAATGTGTCTCTCTGTGTCTCCCATGTGTCTCACTGTGTCTCACTGTGTCTCCCATGTGTCTCTCTGTATCTCACTGTGTGTCTCTGTGTCTCTGTGTCTCACTGTGTCTACCATGTGTCTCCCATGTGTCTCTGTATCTCTCTGTGTCTCTCTGTGTCTCCCATGTGTCTCCCATGTGTCTCACTGTGTCTCCCATGTGTCTCACTGTGTCTCCCATGTGTCTCACTGTGTCTCCCATGTGTCTCTCTGTCTCCAGTGGGTTTGTGCCAGCAGGTGTGTGTGGACATCCCCTCTGAGACGGAGGCTGTACTGGGCAGGGCCATGAAGCTGACCTGCATCGCCTGCATGACCCGGGAGGAGGTCAAGGCTTTGACACGCGTGGACTGGTACTACGTCACCGACAACCACACCCTGCCCATCCCCGTAAGCCTCCGCCGGTGGGGGGCCCCGGGGGGCGGGGGCCCCCCCCGGGGGGGGGGGCGGGGGGGGGGGGGGGGGGGGGGGTTTGGGGGTGTTGTGTGTTAAGGAGAGGGGTGTGGAGGGCGGG
>JAOPUI010000047.1:11335430-11347237 GCA_027123135.1 Urophycis floridana
TTTGTGAATGGTAAGGGCAGTGTCCCCGTTTTAGTTTTTCTATGACAAAAACACTACATGTTTGGAGGTTTTTAAACCACTGAACCGAAAATGTCCCTTGATTTTGTCTCAGACATGTGGTCACCTTAACATACACACACACATTAAATACTAGAAACAATCAACAGAAAACGGATTGGTCAGTTTGTTTCAACTTGTTCAAGCCTTTTCAAACCAGTTACTCCTGTTAATCACCAGGTAATGGTTTGAAATGCAGGGCCGTTAAGGGAACGTTACACCGACCCTTGAGGCAAAATATCCACAATGAACAGCACAGGAGACAGCGTTGGGACATACGATTCTTTATTAACATGTTCTATAGTACAGAATGCAAACAACGCCCCCCGGTGTCGTGGGAGGGTAGTTCAGGACAGCGGTGGTTCAAAGGTAGGGCTCGTCCTTCGACAGCTCCAGCTCCCTCATGACGTTGCCAGGGGTGACGGGGAGCTTGGCAGGTACATCAGGAACTTGGCTGGATGAGATGTCACCAATGAAGGAGAGAAAAAAGTAATGGGAACAATTTTGTGAAATAAGCTTTAATTATTCATTATTATCATTATTTACAGGTCTACAGGCCTGCAGCATGGCATATAGTGGACGTTTTTATCCAAAGGATCTCACAATACAGAGACCGCATACATTCCAAGGTTGGTCCCCCCCGCTGGGAATCAAACTCCTCACCCTGGCAGTGTTCTACCACTTTGCTGCCAAAAACAAGGTATGAATGTCGAGTTCAATCAATCTATGTACAAAGTGATACTGCTCAGACTGAGGAGATGAACCTTGAGACCGAACAACACATTGGATCTCTCTACACTGTCTCAGTTGAGTAATGTGACAGCAGAGGCGCCATGTGGGAATGGGAGCTGGTGTTAAGAATGCCAGCAGATCCTTGACGCCAAATTCCCTGCAGACGATGTGAAAGTACTGGTAAACTCCAGGCACAGACTCATGTGTGTGAATAATGCTGTAAACTGAAGGACGTAGGCGAAGGGTCAGGTGTTCGCTCCCCCAATGTCCACAGTTTGGAGCAAGATGCCAAATCCCTTCCCTTTTACTGGATGACATGTATCAGAATTCACTGCAAGTCACTTTGGATAAAAGCATCAATACAAGTTATCAGACTTATTATTTACAGTGCCCAAGCTGAATATGCTCCTACTGATCTCAACAAGAAAGCCTGTTTATTGTTGGGCTGAATCTGTTTTTTTTTTTTAAATGCCCCTTTTGTTGGGTTGAATCTGGTTTATTGACATGGCTGAATACGCTTCACTGTTGGGCTGAATTTGGTTTATTGTTGGGCTGAATCTGGTTTATTGACATGGCTAAATATGCTTCATTGTTGGGCTGAATCTGGTTTATTGTTGGGCTGACATAGGTTACATAGGTTTACATAGGTTTTATTTTACATAGGTTTATATTATATATTTATGTATTCTAACACTTTACTTTACGTAGAGTGTCTGTCTCTTCTTTCTTTTTGCACTGGATGTAACGAATGCAATTTCCCTCAGGGATCATTAAAGTATGTCTGTCTGTCTGTCTGTCTGTCTGTCTTTGTTACAGGAAGCTCCATCACAAATCTGAAAGCAAACAGAGATGAAGGAGTGACTGTTGACCAAAGAGTGGCTAACATGACACAGATGTCTCTACGCCCTTTATTGTTTTTTGACAACAGTTGTAGTCTGCGCCGCTGACACAAGTGTCTAGTTCACTCCCGCAGTGCAACATTATGGTACAGGCACTAGTTCACCAGTCAAGGGCCTTGAGGGGCTCAGCTTCAGTGTTTGGACGTACGGCTGGGCTACAGCATTGTGGAGTAGATGACCAGATGTCCACGGTATGAGTTGTCCCCTGAAATGACCCCTTTTACATGTACATTTACATTTAGGGCATTTAGCAGATGCTTTTATCCAAAGCGACTTACAAAGAGTACATCTGTCATGAGAAGGTGAGGGGCAGCAGTAGCTCAGTGGGTAGAGCGGGTCGTCCACTAACCGTAGGGTTGGCGGTTCGATCCCCTTGATCCCCAATTCCAAAACTGCCTGCATGTCGAATTGTCCTTGAGCAAGACGCTGAACCCTGAACCCTGGGCACTGATCTTAGCAGCCCACTGCTCCTATGTACAATAGGATGGTCAAATGCAGAGAACGAATTTCGTTCTCTGCATTTGGGAATGACAAATGAAGACCACATGGGAATGACAAATGAAGACCACAAGGTCCCAGTAAAAAAACATTTAATTGCGGCTAATACAGTAAGAAAGTCACCAGAACAAGTTTCAAGCATTTCAATTGCTAGGTTACTTGTTAGTATACAACATCTCTGAGTAATTAAAGTGCCAAGTTTTTTTTACAACAATATATATATAGATAGCTAGATTTCTTTCATGGAAAAGGTTATTGCTGCGTCATAGATATTAATTTCCATTCAGTTGGTCATTCGTCCCCTGACTATCTATTTGGATTTGATGTAAACTCCTGTTGGGTGTCTAGCTATCGACTTCATAAGCAGACCAATCATTATATCATAAACAGTCTACAATCTGTACAATATAGAACCATTCCTATTTGTGTAGCCTCCTTTTGCTTGTTTTTGGCTAGTTTATCAAAGCATAAAACACATCATAGTAAACCATTTGATGTACTGCTCAATAGTTGACTACAGTTATACAAACATCATGATAAAAATCATGATAAAAATCAGCTAAATGTAAATTGGTCCCTTTTTCTATTTCAGAATTAATAGTAGAAGTTGTGTTGATTCATGGACTGCAAATGTCGACTGTGGACATCTTATTGTGGAGGATTTCATTCACAGCAATTGTTTCTGAATGTTTTAATGCTACATGTAACCCCAACCCTCACCCCCATTAACATTTGTGTGCTCAAATAAATAATACACTAAACACTTGGTTAACTTCTGTCACATCTAACGTGTTCGCTGACCGAAAACATTCCGCTCTGCGTCACTCTATTCAAGGTTTGTGCAAGTCAAACAACGGCAACTCTCTCCGAAGCCTGAGCAAACAGACAGGCTTAAAACCCGCACGCCCAGTCAGCTTAACCAGTAATGATTTAACTGTCACTGATTTCTGCTTAACTTCACGATTGTTTCAACAGCTACTTATATGACATCACCTTCCTCCTCCGTGTTTCCTGCTTCCAAATTGAAATTAAGTTAGACATTTGCAAACCCAATTAAGGACTAATAGGAGGAATGCAACATGGAGCGCTTGGTGTAAAAAGGTCAGGCTGAACCATTGATTTATGCACTCACGATTAGATGCTTTTGGGAGATTTAGGACCCATTCACAAGGGAACTCTGGGACACAGGGCTGTGTGGGTACCAAGTTTATCCCAGGGGATGTTTCAATAATAATAACAACCAGAATAATACAAAAATACTAATAATCATGACAATAATTATTATCACAAGATTCATCATCCGGGTTTGCCTTATTATTATTAATGTTAGTATTGATCATATCCTCTGGTTTCCTGTAACACTGTGGCCAACTTGTGCTCTCTGGTTTCCCGTAACATGCAGGGAAAGGTGGCCTGACAGGTTTTTGCGTCTCTGTGAAGCGTACCGCAAATATTTATCCCTCTTTGTCTGAGTCACCCGGGCCACGCCGCCGGGCCTCCAGGTGCAAAAGGTACGGCTGACGGTCAACAGGCTCCGCCTCGGACACACTGGACCTCTGGACCTCCGCCTCAGACACACTGGACCGCTGGACCTCTGCCTCAGACACACGGGACCTCTGGACCTCCGCCTCAGACACACTGGACCTCTGGACCTCCGCCTCAGACACACTGGACCTCTGGACCTCCGCCTCGGACACACTGGACCTCTGGACCTCCGCCTCAGACACACTGGACCTCTGGACCTCCGCCTCAGACACACTGGACCTCTGGACCTCCACTTCAGACACACTGGACCTCTGGACCTCCGCCTCAGACACACTGGACCTCCTCGCCCTGCCGCCCGCCGTCCTGCCAGGCCTGAGGCGCGGCGCTGCCAGGCCTCAGGCGCGGCGCTGCGTGGTTTCCTGCAGCGACACATCAGAGAAAGTCATTACATGCATGGTTAGCATCATAATCATGTCTGCACAGGCCGCAGAACAATGGAGAGGAGCTGATCAATGGAACCACAATGTGTCACCGGGACAATGCGGCCGACACCGGGAGACCCACGCAGCCCTCATCCCCGACTCCCCAGATACCTCATTACGTGAGCATGGACAGCCATTCATTTCATGTTTTTACTGATGCCGCATGATCATTTTGTAATGCAGGGGGAATAAATGAACCCTGGATGTCAATCGATAGCTTCTCCCCGTCTCCTATAATGCACTGAGCCACTCCCCGGATCCATCTTCTGACGCGCTGACATTGTTACCTGGAGACAGAACCGTCTCGTCTGGCTTCATACGTACAGAGATGGGATCGATATGAATCAAGCGTTGTGAATATGGTTATTCACAGTGCAGTGGACGAAGGGTTAACGACAAAGGGAACGTGTTGGCAGAGCGTCTGCTTACATGCGGCACACATCCAAGTAGCATCCTTCCTCGTCAGCGTCAGAACGGGGGGGTTCTCCACCGGCCCGGCAGCGCTCCTCGCTGTACGAGTGCCTGCCGGGGCTCGGTGGTGAACCTCCCCGTCCTGAAGCCCTGCTGTGCTGAGCCTGACGTGTTTCATACGTACGGGCCGGACGTCCTCCAGGAGCTGCACGATGTCCTCCCGCTGGCCCCGCTGGCCCCGCCGGGCCAGGTCCAGCGCCGTGGCGCCCGAGGCGTCCCGCAGCGTCCGGTCGGCGCCGTTGAGCAGCAGGGCCTTCACCATGGCGACGCAGCCGTGTTGCGCCGCCATGTGCAGTGGCGTGTGGCGGTGTTTGTCCAGAGCGTTGACCTCCGCCCGGTGGAGGAGGAGCTGCAGGACGCCGGCGAAGCTGCAGCTGATGCAGGCCAGGTGCAGCGGCGTCCAGCCCTCGCCGCTCTCCACGGCGTTGGGCTCGGCCCCGGCGGTCAGGAGCTCGGCCGCCAGGTCTCCGTGGCCGTGTTTGCACGCCATGTGCAGCGGCGTCCACTCGTGTTGCCCCGCGGCGTTCACGCTGGCGCCCTGGCTCTCCAGCTCCAGCACGGTGGCGCTGTGGCCTTTGGAGGCGGCCAGGTGCATGGGGGTCCAGCCCTGCTGGGTCCGGGGGTCCGGGTTCCCCCCGCCGGACAGCAGCGTCCTACAGATGCCCTTGTGGGCCTTCAGGGCGGCCATGTGCAGCGGCGTGCAGCCGCCGCTGTCCACGCTGTCCACGACGGCGCCGCTCTTCACCAGCTGCCTCACCACGCGGTTGCAGCCCTCCTCGGCCGCCAGGTGCAGGGCGGTGGCGAGGGCGCGGTCGGCCGCGTTGGGGTCGGCTCCCTTGCAGAGCAGCAGCTTGGCGATGCCCAGGTGTCCGTAGCAGCAGGCCAGGTGCAGCGGCGTCCTCCCCTGCCTGCGCTCGGGGCGGCCGACGGCCTCCGCCTCCGAGGCCCGGGACAGCAGCAGGCGCACCACGGCCTCGTGGCCGTTCTGGCAGGCGAGGTGCAGCGCCGTCCAGCCCTCCCTGTCCTGCGCGCCGGGCGGCGCCCCGTGGCCCAGCAGCAGCCGGGCGGTCCTGTCGTCTCCGCTCTGACAGGCGAAGTGAAGCGCCGTCCACTGGTCGTCGTCCGAGTGGCCCACCGCGGCGCCGTGCTCCAGCAGCAGGGCGGCGATCTCGTGCATCCTGAGGGGAGACAGCGCTCAGTCTGGGGCCTGCTAACCAGTCCGCAAAACACTAAACCAATCTATTGGAGGAAACAACTCAGGGAAGTGATTGAGTGGGTGGATGGGTGGGGGATCAAGTGAATGAATGGCTGAATGGTGTGAATGGTGACCATGTTAAAGGCGAAGGCCGCTTCCCAGGAGGGGTGTGTTGCTTGTGGTTCTCTGAGACCTGTGGAGGACGGCGACGATCAGAGGGGTGTAGCCCTTGGAGCTTTGGCAGTCGACCGCGGCCCCGAGGTGAAGCAGCCCCCGGACACTCTCCAGGTCCCCGGTGGCCACCGTGTAGTGGAGGAGACTGTTGTTCTCAGAGAACACCAGGGACGCGTGCTCCGTCTTCAGAGACTGCCTGAAACTCTTAAAGTCCTTCTTCTTCAGGAGCGACAGCATCGTGGTGGAATCTGGGAAGCGAGGAGAACGTTCATGATTTTGCCAAACAGATTGCGTGGATTTCTGTTTCTTTCTTGGTTTTAACTTCAATATAATGAATTCAAACCATTCTATTTTTGGTATTTGTTGTTTCTGCTTTTATGGATGGACTTAATTAAAATGGGGGCAGCGTTGGAAATATGTTTTTTTTTTAAATGTCAGCCCTGCAGCCTTTGTATTACACAGAACATCCCACATTATACTCAGACTCTCACCTGGAGGAAGGTCAGGCACGTCCACAGAGGGGATCTACATTTCAAAGCAAATTAAGCATAATTTAACAATGAAGTAAATTCCTAATATTTCTTCAACAGAAATTCAGTTTTTGTCAAATATAGTTGCTCATATTAACGTTGTTAATTAGAAAGTACGTGAAATGATGGGACAGACAGTCAGACAACACAGACCTTCAGCTGGAGGTAATCTGGTCTCTGTTTGATAGATTCGTTGATACGTGGGTAGGCGCCTGGAATCTTCAGGACCTCACTCAGTTCCTCCGTGTTACGCACAATGTCTGCAAGACACGATGCCCAGAAATGAGCCTTCTGCAGCCGAGACCGTGTGAGTTTTAATGTTCCTGCTTGGATTACAAACTCGCCATCCTCTGCCCCGCACAGGCATACATTCTGTAGCTTTAATTGATCTGCATTCCTGATGCTAACAGCCTTTTGTAACGGTTTCACCTTCTTCTGACAAATGCACTTTTTGTAAATCCCTTTGGATAAAAGCCTCTGCTAAATGCCCTAAATGTAAATGTACAATTGAGCGACAGCAGTGGGTATAAGGAGCCTTTACATTTATATATATATATTCAGTAATATCCATCCTCTTGGTACCTGGGGTGGGATCTACACTCTCCAGGTTGACTGGCTTCCTGCTGCATAATTTCACAACAACCACAAAAAAACATATGAGCAACAAGCTTACATTTATGAATTATATAAAACAGTACATGCATATATGTACTGTATAGGCATAGGATATAGGATTGTATAGGATTCAAGGATTCAAGTATTTATTGTCATCATATCCAAGACATGACGAGAATGCATTAGCTGCCACAGTAATAGTGCATTCAACTAGTTTTTAAAACAAAACAATAAACGGAGAAGGGGAGAAAGGGAGAAAAGAAAAGAGGCCATAAAAATAGCGATATGGCCCACACATACTTAAGAACAGTGCAGACACACATGGGGAATGACAGTATTTTTAATGAGGGTATGAATGGTCATAAATATAAATTGATAAAAGATCAAATAAGAATAAAAATTGAAATAGAGTGATAGAAACAATATAGTAGTGATAGACAGTTAGCAATGACAAATGCCTATTGATACAATTATTCATTATATTAGTGAGGTTTCATAACTCAGAATTTCTTGGAGAAAGGTCCATCTATACATAGATAGAGACAAATAGTGTGACAAAACCCAATACATTACATTTAGATTATTTTGCCACAATATTCCCTGTCTTCAATGGATTGTGACATGCAGTGTTTTTGGCACACTGTCAGTAATAGTTCCAGGCGTGTTTGGTCTGGAGGAGGTGGGAGGCATGGAGTGTACCTGCAAACCTTGGCCTTGTGTTGAGGTCCTGGTCCCAGCACTGCTCCATGATATCAATCATCTGGCCACACTCAGGGGGCTTGTCATCGGGTACCATGTCTATAGAGGGCCTCTTACCCCCAGACACCTGCACCAGAACGGTGGTCACACTGCGGCCTGCACACACACCACGGTGGTGAGAGGCGGTGGAACACGTAGAGACAACTCCAGACGTAGGATTAGTATGTTTGTGTTCCGTCAGGTGCAGCCTACCTGGGTAGGGTCTCTGTTGTGTCAGTATCTCCCACATGACAATCGCAAAGCTACAGGGAGAGTCAACGTAAACACATTTACATTTGTTGTTCCAATTAGTGTTCATGTTTACTTGTAATATTCCAAGTAGCAATTCTGGAAAACCTTTCACGTCAAATACAAATATCTATTGGTAGAAAAAGAAAGATACTTCTGGAGATGAAAACAAGCTCAAAATATGTATTTTTCATAAATTGATTCCATCGATGTAACCTAGAGACTGCTTTGCATACCTGCCTGTCGTTCTCACTAACTGAGGGAATTACAAATCCACCCCATGAAAGTTGTATCCATTTTGTTAAAGAAGTAAATACCCTTTAAGATTTGGCTACACACACACACACACACACACACACACACAAACACACACATTCCTTTGAGGTATCTTCAATCAGAAATGCATCACTGCCTCAGAGTTTAAGAAAGTAAGGAAGATGTGAAAAGGGGAATAAAGTGAGTCCGACATTCTGAAAACATTTGAATATTGCAAACTACGACCTACCTGTAGACGTCAAAAGCAGCTCCAGGAGGTTCTGGGGACTTGTTGAACATCTCAGGAGGAATGTAATTAATGTTTCCTCTGGCTGTCAGGTGTTCCAGGAATGTCTCCTTGCCCAAGCCTTCCTCCCACTTGATTAATCCAAAATCTGAAACCTTTTGATTACAAAAAAAATGGACGTCATCAAAAACGAATCGGTGCCGATTGTAGCGGCGTTCCGCGTCCTCAACAACTCACTCCCCTTCCAATGATTTTCCTTTTCTCCACCTAATTGTCGCCTTGCGAGCCCAGACAAGTACATTTAATGAGCCTGCAAACACACGGTGGCATCTCCTGGGCATGTTGGCTGGCTCATTATGGAGCCACACTCCACTGCATGGTAATGCTATGTTATGCTAGGCCTTTCCCCAGTCTTCAGAAATGCCCTTTTCTTCTCACTTTGACGTGGAGGTGCTCGTCCAGCAGAAGGTTGGATGTCTTGAGGTTGAGATGGAGCATGGCGGGACTCATGCTGTGGAGGAAATTCATGCCCATGGTGACCTCATGAATCATCTGGAACTTCTTGGGCCACATGAAGGTGTGGCTGGCGAGGAGATGGTCCAGGGAGCCATTACTCATGTATTCCATCACCACCGCCGTGGGATCGTTGCACAGCCCGTAGATGGAAACAATATATTTGATTTTCAGCTTTGCGACCTCTGAGTCCTCCTCCGTCATTCTTCTGGGGGGCAGAGAATAGGCAAGTGAAGATGGTTGGAGATGGGGTTTGATATATCAATTCAGGTGGATTGTTATATTAGGACTACTCGTCTCTCTCAGACAGAGCTGATCTTTACATCACATTTCTTTGAGAGATCATAAGCAGTAAAATACAAAAGAATCAAAGGACAAATCAAAGGACAAGAAAACCAAGCCTCACCTGTAGAAGCTGTTTGCCGGCAGGCTCGTGTCAAAGCATTTCAGGGCACATTGTTCCCGCCAGAGTTTCAGCTTGACACGAAACACTTTGCTGAATCTGCCCTGGGACACTTTGATCCAGTCGGCCCCAAAGTCGTTCTTCTTGAAGTTCCTCAACTTTCCAGGAGCGCCCTCAGGACAATCCATACGGACGATCGATCCTCACACGAGCACGAGCCAACGCTACCGAGATTTACCCACTAATCACACACACAAACAGGGCTAGGCTCCGGGCCAGAGAGGAGGAGCTGCACAGGTACTGGCTCTGCTGCGTCCACCACGTTGGGATCCCCGGGGAGACTCTGAAACAAAGAGCAGAAGCTTCATGGGCAGGCTCAATGTCGACCGCCGCTCAAAGTCCAAACAGGGAGAGCCTGCTTATGATAACTACTCAGGCAATGCATGGGAGGAGTGGAACTGGTGGAGCTATTTGCCCTGTAATGTTGCAGGACTGGTTTCTATCAGCCTGCCTGCAGAAGGCTGCATTGCTATCATGTTTACTGGGAAACTGGATCTCCCACACCTACTCCTACTTTTCGTAGTCAAGTTATTCAACTTATTCATAAGCGCCTGAATACTGGATTGATGAGTTGCAATAAACTATGTCGCTTCAGTGGCAATCAATCACCTGAGAGAGCTTGTTCTGTAGCATATGATAGGCACAGGTGCAAGAATGCTGAGTCCGTTTTAATTAAGATATTTTCTTCTTCTGCTAGTCTACCTTTGTCACATTGGTGAACTCTGAATGAGTAGTCGGGGTTAAAGCACTACTAACTTCTGTTGCCGTGAAAAGGTAAACAACTCAGCTATGTGTGTGTGCGTGCGTGCGTGCTTGTGTGTGTGTGCGTGCGTATGCGTGCATGCGTGCTTGTGTATGTGTGTGTGTGTGTGTGTGTGTGTGTGTGTGTGCGTGCGTGCGTATGCGTGCATGCGTGCTTGTGTATGTGTGTGTGTGTGTGGGTGTGTGTGTGTGTGTGCGAATCACCCAGCTCCATCTTTCTGCAAGTCATGTTGATGATTGTGGCAAGTTGTGTGTTTTTGTTGTGAAGAGTATGACAGAACAAAAGCCAAGCCCCGGTCAAAATGTTTGGAGAATTTGACCTCTGAAGAGAACTTTGTAGAAGTGGTGTAAGCTGCAGATACCTGAGCAAGATAAATGTACTGTCTGGAAGGGTCAGACACTGGAGAAGGTCGGGAGGACAGTGAATGTTTGGCTTGAGTATTCTGGTACCCCAACAGCAAACTTATTTGTATGCATTAAGTTTATTTAACCAATCTTTACCGAGGCAAGTTATAAGTTGCAACTAGTTACATTGTCTAATGTCATAAGAATAATACTAATAAAAAACAATAGGGACTTCGTCCTGTTTCACAGGCTCGGTCCCTAATAATGTCATGATACAAAAAATATTGATAATAATAATAAATATATTTACGCTCACACTTGACATTGTGAGTGTGTGTGTGTTTGTGGCAGGACACCTCATCCCCTCCCTGAGTGGCTCACACCCACGTGAGGCCTGGCTACGAGGCAGCAGGACCACCATCACAGGGTGGAGGGGATGCTGAGGGGGCCATGGTGGTGTGAGGCCTGGCTACGAGGCAGCAGGACCACCATCACAGGGTGGAGGGGATGCTGAGGGGGCCATGGTGGTGCAACAAGATGGGTATTTGGCCCGGACACCGGAGCTAGCACCACGACTCTGGCGGCCAGTGTGATTGGATATTCTTTGAGGGCCACAGGGAGTCCTGACCTCGGGCTGACGTCTCATCTGAAGGATGAGGTGCTCTTCAACAAGACAGGAGAGGCATCGCTGTCCTGGGGCACTGGAAAATAGTTTGGATGTAAAGATCACAAAGAAAGATATCAACTATAACAAAAACTGGCAAGCCCAGAACCCGTTCTCAGTATGGTAAGATAAAGTCTGTGGAGATGAACCTCGAGTAGGACGCAAAATGCTGTTGGGAGGACTCAGTGTCCATCCAGGGATAGTGTGGGGCTGTGTGGGGTAGTGTGGGGCTGTTAGGGGTAGTGTCGGGCTGTGTGGGGCTGTGTGGGGCTGTGTGGGGCTGTGTGGGGCTGTGTGGGGTAGTGTGGAGCTGTGTGGGGTAGTGTGGGGCTGTGTGGGGTAGTGTGGGGCTGTGTGGGGCTGTGTGGGGGAGTGTGGGGCTGTGTGGGGTAGTGTGGGGGTGTGTGGGGTAGGGTGGGGGTGTGTGGGGGTG
>JAOPUI010000047.1:11351211-11364799 GCA_027123135.1 Urophycis floridana
ACTCCAATACTAAGCCATTCGGCTGATACCCCTAAACTTGATAAATATTGACCATCGCTAAAAATGCATCTGAGGGGTTATTTGGCTGGATTATTGGTGGAAATTACCTCAGGGTGAATTTTACTCCGAACCATCACTTTAATGTGTGTTCTTTTTATTTATTTCTCTCTCCCAGAGACTTCCGTCCAAGAGAATGACCACTCTCTGTTGTGGCATGATTTCACAAACTGTAGCCAGTCATAGCAGTAGTGACCGTGGTCGTAGTATCAGTATGCCCAAGGAGAACAGCCAGTCATAGCAGTAGTGACCGTGGTCGTAGTATCAGTATGCCCAAGGAGAACAAAGCGCTGTGAGACAGACACAAGCACCATCAGTGCTGAACGTTAAAATGCTGCCCTGAGGGATCATTAAAGTATTTCTGTCCGTCTGTCTGTCTGTCCTGGCATCCACAATACACCCAGTCTAGGTGACCAGGACACTGGCAGCCATCCCCCGGACCTCGGGACCAAGCTGTGGTGGGTCGGCAGGACAAACCTCGGGGAGGATCTCCCACTAAAGTCAGCTCTGTGAGGTTGTTAGTTGAAGTGCAGACGGCGCAAAGCAAAGCATTGCAGCGAGTCTGGGTGGGAAGAGGAGGATGCTACAGCAGTGGAGCGACATTGTTCACTTTGAAGGACTGGACTGTGTATGTTGCTGTGCTCCGCAGGGGGCAGGCGGCCACGCAGCTTATTGTCCTGACCCACATTAACGCAACACTTGCATCAGACGAAATGTACACAGAGGCTCCCTATTGTTCTCATGAGGACATGATGCAGAGGACATCCATTGTGAGCTCATTAAATGTGCCATTGAGACAATTCATGTGAAAAGTTATATTTTTTTTCTTTCTGTTAGACCAATTCTGTTAATTTGGTGATCTGGATATTAACGAGCATCTTTCTCTGCTTATTTCAAAAATAAATGTGATTGTATGAAGTAACTCAAAGTCATTTGTCATGCCCTGTGCATACCAGGCCACTTCACTCAACATGCACATTCATTTTAAAGAAAGTTCACAAATTAAGGTTAACCTCCAAGTTTTGTTGATGCTGTATATTTTTTGTAGTGAGCCAAAGACATCAATTTAGAAAACACTATTTTAGCAAGTTGTTGATTGGAAAACTTGTGAAATTGTAATTTGGGAGAAATATGAAAAGGTTTTCCGAAAAGGCTTTGTACAGAATCTACTTGACATACTGAAGCTGAGTGATAATGGTGGTTATTTCCTCGGTCGGTCGGCCATCCTATCATGCAATGTGTGAAAGCCAATAATGTGATTTTATTTTAATAAAAACACTTAAATTCCACTTTCACATGTACTCCGAAATGTAAATGCATGTTTCTACAAATATTTTCCTCTGTCCTTTTAAGCATTTAATTTGATGTTCAATCACGGCATGCTCTCTGAAATACTGTAACTATAAACCTTATTTTCCTCCAAAACCTTATTACGGTTGCATTTGGACTCAGTGGCCAACATCCTTATCCAACAGGGATGGAGCAAAGCTCTGGCCTATGAAGGACAGCGTGAGAAACAAACGACAAAGGAGATGAGATTAGCTTGCAGCTTAAAGAGGTCCAATGTGCCAGTATTAAGATATTTAGTCTTTATTACAATTGACTAATTTTAAGATGCAAGATACCAACAATGGGAAGTACTCCTAGGATAGCTATTTTTTTCTCAATGACTTTGATTCACTGTTCTCTGCTCATCGGCTCCTGAAGCAGGACACAATATTTGCCTTTTGACTGTGGCTTTACAAGCACTATCGGAAAACGTTCTCGCTGTGACGAGCAAATGGACCATGAAGACAGATCAATGGACGACGGGTCAGGGCTCCATTTTCTCCTCTGTTTTTGTAGCTATTTACAAATTGACCGTTACCCACAACAAACTTTTTTTTCCTTCTGATGTTTCACCTTTTGCCCAGTCTCTCTCAGCCAATCACACGTAAACAAAGAAGGAAGTATAGATACGCATTAGCAATGTGACCTACATAGCTAATGGTTCCCCGCCCTATCTCGCCCTCCTTCCACCTAATGGAGCTCCAGCCCTCTCTCTCTTTGTGCCATCAGTCTCTGGGCCGTAGAAGACAAGGGCCAGTGGCATCCGGTTGAGCAGGTAATCGAACAGCATGAGCGAGGGACCCTATAAAAGAAAAGGATTGGAGAGAATGTCCCCATAGTGCACTCACAGTCTGTAATGGCTTGCGACAGAAGTTCCAGCCCTCCACTGTAGTATGGGGGGCTCTGGTTGGGCCTTGACAGTTTCTCCAGCAGCTGAGGCACTGTGGAGGCCTCCTGTCCCCTCCTGTCAGACTCCACTCTGGCGCTCGCCTCCTGCCTCTCCCTCAGCTCCTCCCAGCCCACCTGAGTTAGGTATTCTGCAAGGTGATGGATGATATCAGAGATAGACCACCAGTCATGTCCACCCGTACTTTAGAGTAGGCCTCCTACCAGCCGTCTCTACCTAACTGTCCTCCCCTCCTTCACCTTCGGAGTAACAGACCCAGAACAATGTCATGCTGCTTTATACACCAAATGAAACTCAATGTTAGCAGCACTTGATGATAAATGCCAAAGGAATAATATGGGAGTACTAAGTATATAATAATACACCGTTCACTTTTCTGTTCCCATTTACTTTTCATAAAAACAACTCAAATCCAAACTGAACTCGCTGAATGCACTGCCAACAACACCTTCACAAGTACTTTCTTTCCAAAATTGATATTGAACACAATTCCCCTTGTCGTCTAGAATGTCCCTTTCATTGTGTCCATTGAAGGGATGTGATGATGATGTTGTAAACGGTTTTAAAGGGAAGAAAAGTGAAAAGAGGAACTCTCCTCTATGGTTTGGTCACCAGACATGCAAAAGAAAAATCATAATTGGTATTTTTGACGATGTGAAACCATTTATAGAATAACAATGAAACTCTGTGGTGAGGATGACATTCTGGTCACCTCACAAAGCCAAAGACCCCCGCCCCACCATGACATAACTCCTGCAGTAGTCGGACATTATAAATCCTCAGGAGGACGTGCTGGAGCGCTGCTGTGCATATTATTGTTCAACTCTCCCTTTACCTTTCGCCATTTTCTCCCGCCTAGGTTCAATCTCCACCATCTTTTCATAGCAGTTCCTTGCCTGCCAAAGAAAAAAAGAGGGACTTTGTGGAGCATCAGCCTTGTAACATTAAGCTTGTTGTGCCCTGCGGAGGTCTTCTGGGACGACTCAGCAGTGTGTGCTCTCTCTGCACAAAGGCGTAGCCAGGATGCTAGGAAACAAACTCCTGCGTTCTGCAGTGTTTACATTCATTCAGTGTTTGCCAGGTGCCTGAACGACTTGGAAGGCCTAGTTTTTCCTATAAGCGAAATAGCTTTGCCATGACTTACCACTTAAGATTTAAAAAAGCTGGCTATGGGATGTGTTTGACCAACATTGATATATTGAATGATCTTTCATGAAGATAAGTTAAATAACTATTATTAGTATTAGTAGTTATCCAATAGAATTCCACAGATAGATGGGTACAAATAGAGATTGATGTACAGAGATGATTTTACTCACCTCTTTATAATTCCCCAGGCCAACATGTGCCTTGCCCATGTGTACGTAAGCTTTGATGCAGCTCTCATTGCACTGACAGGTGGGGGAGACAGAGCAGGAGAAATGGAAACATGTTACATAAATTCTTCAACACTTAACATCCATGCAAGACCAGCTTTGTGGTTTCATCCTGTTGAGATGTGAACTGGAACGTGGGTTTACATTTTACGACACAAAACCACCAACAGATGCTTTATAGAGCCCATCTATCACAGCAAACGACGTAGTCACATTTGCAACCATTTGCAACTGAAATCTTTAATATCTGGAGGCAATAAAACACAACAGAGGCTACCTAATTAGGATGAACTGGAAAAGTGCTATTGCCTTGATTTAAACACAACAGCAGTTTTCCAACCTGAAAAGCTCCTGTTTGAGAGCAATGAGCACAGCCTTGTGCAAAAAAAACTACACAAAATCCAATACCCATTATGAGACTCCAGCACCACACCAATGGTCCTCCGAGTGCCTGGGATTACAGAAACTGAGGCTTGAGATGACACCATGAAAAATGAGGTATCAAAAGAGCGACCTGCTGTTTCCAAAGCAGAGCTCACCTTCAGGGCCCATTCGCAGTCACTGATGGCCTCGTTGAACCTCCCCAGCTTAATATAGGCCTGGAGGACGACATGTGTGCAGTCAGACAGATGCTAAGCAGTGGGTAACGGTATACAGTAAATACATGTGACCTCATCAGGTAAAGTAGGTGATTCTGAAGCAGGGATATTAGGTCACTGCATGTGCACAGATGGTGAAGGCTTTCCACAAGTTTTTAAATTTTAAAAGCAGAGCATTCAATTCTGTAACTGTACTCTACTTGAGAGAAGTTAGTTTGTCAGAAGACATGAGAACAACTGTGGCTCATCAACGTCTGGAGTGAATCTGTGCTCCTATACATGAGATGAAGCCCGCGTGGTCAACTCAACACAGCTGAGACACCTTCCTGCAGACCAGACACTCCACAGGCCCTGGGACTACAGCTTCCCATGTAGAAACCAGAGTATTCTACGGGTCGGCAAGTCTCCAATGGAGCAAGTCGTGAATCGAAGTCATCTAAACGTTACCTGAGGCATGATGATAAGGAAAGCTGTTATTTACTTGCGCTCGGTTGGTGTACAGCGGCTGCATGTCCCGTGCTTCTGACAGCCCTTCAGTGTAGGACTCCACGGCCGCCTCGTAGTCTTGTCGCGCGTACGCCTGGTTTCCTCTGTCTTTGAGCTCTGCAGCAAAGCCAGAGTGGACGCTGTGTGCCTGCAGCAATGCAGCTCAGTAGGACTGGGCTTCATCTCCATGAGATGCAACGAGGGACCAGACATTAACAAACCGTTTGCCCGTTCCTCCTTCGCTCTCCTTCTCTGGGTTCTGTCTTTCACATCTCTCTCCAGAGCCTTCATGAAGTTCTCTTGACGCCACCACATTCAGAAGATTGATTAGTGCAAAGTAGGCGTCATCGTCAAAGAAGCGTCAAAGAATCTCATCAGTAGGCCATGGGCTCCATCACCATGGCGTTACCTCTGTTGGCCACAGACAGCCACATAACAGGCATTTATTACAATGAAAATTGTTGGGAGATCTTTGAGATAGCCGCCCTAACAATGGAGGGAGCGGTGAATGTTAGAAGCTTTTCCAGATCCTAAGTACAGAGATCCCCACAGGGTGGATCATCATCACGGTGATGGGGGCGAATGTGTCGACTCAAACGGGAAACTGTTCTTTTAAAGTGAGACAAAAACATGAATGTCAGTTGAAGGTAGGCCCCGTTTCCTAAAATGAGCACACCAGACAAGGACAGCGGAGTTCATTTAGAGCAGCTCTTCTGTCCCGTATGCCTCCAGTACGCCATCGTTAGCTTCTCTCCTTTTTTAGACACAAAAACAATGATGCCATACCAGGTCACACTGTTGCTACAGGTTAATGAGCTCATCCACCTCTAACAGGAAGTTTCTCTATTTGCTTTCTTACTAACAACACAGAATTGATGTTGCTATAAACAGATAAGCCCCACTAACATTATATTATACTCTGACACATTCATTTGAAAAAAGGCCTTCCAAAATGATCTCTAATTATAACACCAAGTATCAGGCTACCTTATACATCCTTGGTTTATTAATTATGCATTGTGCATGTGACATAAATGGATATTCCAACGTCATTGTAGCTAAAGAATTCCTTACATTTGGAGGTGTATGAGTATGCACCATCTCCTGGTATGTCACTTCCTCTAGTGATGCTGTGACCACAACAAAGCACTTCGGTATTTGTTTCTACACTCTTAAACTCTGAGCCATAAGATGTAGCATTAGCGCACACACAAAATAGCGGGCTAGGGAAGACTTGAATCGTGGTTTGCTACTCACTGTCATTCATTGACTGAAGGACAATTATTTGAAATAACTGAACCGGAACTTGGTGGCAGAGGGACATTCACTGGCTGGTTTGCACATGCAACGTGGACCATGTTAACAGCTTCTTGTTCTTGGTGTGTAATTATCATCATAAATGCAAAGCAGTGACATAAATGTTGCATGCCAGCATTCTTTACACAGACCTACATAGAGTAGGATTTTAAAACCACTGAACTCAACTTGTGAACCTGAACTCGTACATGTGTTTTAGTTTAGTAATTAGGACAATGTCAGTTTGCTCGTACTCACCGGCATCAACATATGGTCTGCACTGAGGAGGACGCTGAGCCACCGCAGGTTGTGGGGGTGAAAACATATTGGGTCAGGCAGATGCGGTGGGTGTCAGAATAACTCACACACAGCGATGGACGTGGAAACAGAACAGACAGGGTAGCATATGCAAGGAACTGCGCTGGGGATATGTGTTGGCATCAGCAAATGTGTTTGTCTACCATAACAGCAGGGAGGGCTGTAGTGGAGGGAGAGGGCTTCACGTTGACGGCTGTCCTGTTGATGACGGTGCGGCTGCCCTCCTCCCCATCCTCCAGAGCGGCGAGGTAGCGGTCCGCCCTGTCGGCTGCCGCGTGCCGCTGGGCTTCATCCGCGTCAGCACCCTGCAGCTCGTTAACTAGTTCGCCTAAGTGCAATCAATAAAAGACTCTCCCATGAGTGACTATTAATTTTTATTTCATTCTACCATCAAGTTATTCAGCCATTTTGAGAGTACTCAGGAGACTTAAAGTAGCGTGACGTCCTTAATAAACGTAAGTCAAAACTTTGTTTTGCCACGTCTCGCGAGATAAACACCGTGGCAGCAACAACAACGTCTACACGTTCACGATGAGTTATTATTACTATTATTATTACTATTATATTATTATTACTAAACAACCAACACACTACTGCTGTAGGTTCGGGAAGGAGGCGGTCATTGCGAGGTGACGTCACCGTACACGACAAGGGGTAGAGGGGGAGCTTCGTGTCGCGTTACAACTGTAAAACTATTTTAAAACGAAAGCAACGTACGCGCATTGCGTGCCTTTTCACACTGAAAGAGAGGAGCCAAGGGTATTTCGATGGTCCAATAAAAGACAAGGCTCTACTTACTTATTGTGTCGACGTTTTTCAGGAAAGTCTCCAAGTCTTCCAGTTTGTCCATCGTGCCGTCGGGCAGTCCAGCATTTGTTGTCACCAGGCCAGCCGTCGTCATGGTGACAGTATGATGGAGAGAGAAGAGGATGCAGTAGAGACCGAGATGTCTCACAAAATGTGCGGACCAGGTGCAGCCCTTTATAGTAGGCCTACAGCCATACAACTTGTGTGTGTGTGTGTGTGTACTGCACAGTCTATGGTACTGCAGCAATCCAAAACCGGCCCAATAAATACTTTTAAATACCATTGCTCATCGGTTTATTCGACCATCTTTTGTATACAACATATATGTTAACAAATTAAAAATTAAAAAAAATCTGATCCTTATTTATGTTGGGCCGCCACAGAAGAGTGAGCGATCTGTTGCCCTCAGCAACAGACCAACACTGCCTCCATGTGGTGGTTGAGGTATATTCCATCATCAGTTTTACAACGATATGACCTTGACTTCAGGCCTATTTCAGAGAGACACACAAACACACACACACATACATGTATGTATTTTTATACATATTGTAGCAGATGGGGTTGGGCCGCAGTATTATATTTGTGTCAGTGCAAAGGATTATGGGGGTGTTAAGAGCTTTATGATCAGGATTGTCATGGGGTAACATGTTATGATTGTAGTGTTGTTGGGATTAATGTTTGCATCACACAGACTGACCCACAATGTAGAAATATATATATAGACACACACACACACACACACACACACACACACTCAAACAGTTGGTTGGTCTCTGGCCAGCCTCACATCAGACAGGCTGGACCAGGGGGCAGAATGCACAGACAACAGTCTGACTGCGCTAATCGCAAAAGCCAAAGATAGAAGACAATTCCGATCCTATGGGGCTCTGACCCTGGCTCTCCTGGTGGCCTCACACTCCCACAGATAGGAGTGGCCGTGGTCATGGAAGCCTTGAGGTGTCTGGGGGCAGCGTCGGCGGCTCCATGGTCCGCCTTCGGACCGCCGGAGAACATACTGGCTGCGGAGGTTCCAGAGGGTTCCACAGGGTTTCCCGACGTCCACGGCAGGAAGGGTCGTCTGCCACCGGCCCGGCTGTGATCTGCTGTGATCTGCTGTGATCTGCTCTGGCCCCTGTTCTGCATCCTCAGGGTGACGCAGCTGTCCCCCAGTGAGGGGGGAGGCCATCAGGGGGGAGATCATCAGGGGGAGGTCATCAGGGGGAGGCTATCAGGGGGGAGGCGACTGTCCCCCAGTGAGGGGGGAGGGCCTACTTTGTTTCTATAATCGGTGTAGAAGGTTTCAGATTAATAACATGAACCACACCCATATCAGACCTTATCTGGCACTTACCTGACACACAACTCATCAGATCTTACCTGGCACACAACTCATCAGATCTTACCTGGCACACAACTCATTAGATCTTATCTGGCACACTTGCCAGATACACACTCAGATGAGTTGCCTGATAAGAAACAAATTGGCCCACAAACACAGTGTGCTGCAGTCATGAAAGCAAGCAAGCTGGATCCACTGATATTGTACCAAATGCTGCCCAACAGAAATTTGTCCTCTTTCAAAGCAGCTCCATGACCGGTACCGTGCTGAAACACAGGTCAATCTTGGAGTTGCATTTGAAAGATGGAGGCGGCTTGGAGTCAAGAAAGACTAACAGGTGCAAGCAGCCATATGAGCTGGTTATAATTTGCAAATAATATAAAAATTACAAACTCTAGCTGATCTACTTACAGTGGAGGACTTGTGGTTGCTTGTCATTGTTAAAATAGAATAATCACACTCATCTCAATTATATTGTTGCGCTAGGCTCATGATGCCATTGTGTTCGTTCAGTGTGCTCAACATAGCCACCCATGTGAGCCTCTCATCTGGGCAGGGGGGACGGGAGGAGACAAGTCTCTCCAATGTGGTTCATTTTGTCTGTAATGAGCCTTCATGACCTCAGAGTGGTACGGCAGCCTCCCTTTCAGAAGTATAGAAGCATAGGGAGGAATGAGGAATGGTAGAAATGGTGTTTTGGCCATTGTTTGGTAATTAATCGTCATTAGTCATTATGTTATTGAAAGTGAAAGTGCCACAGTGTTTCTCATGTTTTATTTATGTTTTATTTATTTAAGAAAGGGACAATGTACATTAATTGACATGGCCTTAAAGACATGTAAATGCATCAGATTTAGTCACAGACTAATTTTCATCTGCAGTCCCTGGCAGGTTTGATGTTTAGAAGAAGAGACAGATGAATGTGCCAGTGTAGTTTTTCTCTTGGGGATGTTAACTAATGCAGCCGCTTATACACACATTTGTGAACCTACCTTTAAAAGTAAAAGCCCTGGCTTTCTCTTATTTGGAGGATTTTATCCTGTATAACATGACATTTATTTTTTGAACAGTGGAAGCACATGTCTGTTACGACATGAACCCCTGTAACCTTGTTATTCTTCAACCAGGAATTTATTTAAGGGCTACAAGTGCATTGGCAAGGCCTCACTGCACAATGCAAGTTTCTATATCTCCCAGGCTTCTCCGAGACCTGTGGTTCATTCCCTGCTTTGCCTCTCTTCTACAGGACGGATACATAGACTTTGTCGAATACATAGCAGCAATAAGCTTACTGCTCAAAGGGGAAATCAACCAGAAACTCAAGTGGTACTTCAAGCTCTTCGATCAAGACGGAAATGGAAAAATCGACAAGGACGAAATGGAGACTATATTTAAGGTATGTAGGCTTTCAAAGTGGTGGGAAGATAACCCCCCCACCCCACCCTGCGCAGAAGTGTGAAGAGAAGTCCTCGCTCTCCCTGTAATCCTCCGGTTGTTAAGCTTATATACTCAAACAGGGGGGAGTTAACCTGGTCTACAAACTCGACTATGACACGTAATCTCTAATCTTTCATTCAAAAAATCTTGCATCGTGCATATAAACAGCATATCTTCGCTATGTACTGCTTTCTCAATGAGCGAAATGACAAATTTAAGACGGCCTTAATCTCGACCTAGTGACCTAGTCATAGTTTGTGCTCTGCTATTTAGTCATTCAGCAGGTTCCTTCATCCTAAGTGACGATTCATATATTCAGTGACATTTCATTGAGCTGGTAGGGGTAAAGGCATCTTGCTCAAGGATGCCTAGAGGTAGATTGGACAATGGGGTTCAAACCCAGAGCCCTAGAGTCACAACAACCTAGCCACTAGTGACTAGACTGTCCCCCATTTTTTTTAATTAATTTTCATCCCCACTGCGTTGCAAAAGCAATTCTTCAGCTCAAAAGGGAAGTTACTTGCAGCGGATGCCACGGCTAACCAAAGGTATTGTTGCTCCTGTAGGCCATTCAAGATATCACCAGGAGTTACGACATCCCGCCTGAGGACATCGTGACTCTTGTTTATGAGAAGATTGACGTAAACGGAGAAGGTAAGCCGCGTGAATGCTTTGGCACAGCGAGTGACACACATTGACGTGCGTGTTCTGCATAGCGCACATGTACAGATATAGTCTCTCACAATACACTGTCATATCTAGGATGTCTCGAAGCAACACACATTCAAATGCATTGGCCACAGGGATTAAGTAATTTCACATGGGAAAAGACGATGTTTGTGTTAATAGCTGCTCTCCTTCTCCTTGAAGGAGAGTTGACACTCGAGGAGTTCATCAGCGGAGCCCAGGAGCATCAGGACATCATGGAGATGCTCTCCAAGATGATGGACCTCACCCACGTCCTGGAGATCATCGTCATGGGGCAGAAGCCCAAATCCGTCAACTGACATGAGACTTTATCATTCCCAACACGATGGACTACACTCAGAAGAGAGAGGATGGTGGGAGGTGAAGAGAAGGCTGGATTTCAAAGGTGAACCGCCTTTGATCAGAGTGTTTAGAGAGGTTCAAGTGCCGAGTTTTGTTCATTGGTGACATTGGAATGGGGGGTGGGCGGAGACGAGTTGGTGACGGGGTCAGTGGATCTGATTCTGGATGAGGGTAGTTGACTGTGAGGGTAGTTGACGTGGGATGAACGGAGTTGATTTGGAAGAGGGTAATGTTGATTGTCTGTGATTTATGCGGGAGAGAGTGGAGTTGACTCTGTTACAAATGGAGTTCATTTTTTGGGGTGAGGAATGTCCATCGGGCACACTAACAGCCGCTTTATGGACATTGTCCCTGACACTCCGTACTTCTGCACTGAAACGTCCACTGACCATGAGAGCCAGAGAGCCAGAGCCACATTCTCTGCTTGGGAAAATTTTCAGACGACACAAATTCCCCCGAGTTACTTTGAGTAACGTGACCTAGTGTTTGTTGGCTTGGTGTATTGTGTTTTTAGTTTGCACGGATACCGTTTGAAACGGTAGTTTGTGTAAAGGTATGACTGGAACCAAAAAATGAAGTCTAATATTGTCATGATGCTTAGTGGTTTTGACTGGATGTTATTTCAAATAAACAAACATGTTGCCTTATTGATCAATATGTGTTTTTGTTTCATATTGACTGCGGCCTTGTATTCTTTCCTCAAAAGCTAGATGGGAACTATTGAGGAACATTTTAACAGTTGCGTTATGGTAAGGAAGTATGCTCCAAATAACGTTTTTTTGCTGCCACAGGATGTAATTGGCATTCTGTGAAGTAAGAAGTTGCTGAGCATGTTTACATTTATTTATTTATTTTTTTCCCCCCACCTGTCTGGAGATATTTCTCGTACATTTTATCACACATTTTATCACTCGTAGTGCCTTAAGTGTGTCTAGGGTTTGTACCCATTTGATTAATCTAATCTCTTCCGAGTAGCTGTAAACCGCTAAAAACCAGCTTGCTAAATGGTTTAGCATAATGTCTATAGTCGAGGGAAGGATTTAATTTATAGTGATCCTGCAAAGGTCAGCCATGTCGTTTGGCAATGTCTGGAGATTGTGTTTAATACATGCACGCACACACACACGTGGCGTGAACCCAAATAAATCCCATTTAGTCCCATCTTTTTTTTTCTCTTTCTGCTGTTTAAAGTCACCAATGAGCTGACAGTTCAAACACTTCTATGTTGCATGCGAACACGTGAGGTGATTAAACATTTAAAACAAAATGTTCTGTGCCAAACACATGACCTCGGTCAACAGAGTCGAGCCCCCCTTTAGACTCATCCCCACACAGGGAGGTCATTTATAGACATGATCCATCCGTGACGTTAATGATTTAACGAGACATACAGTGGGTGGACTTTCACACCACTATTGCAGGCTCAGAGAAAGTTCAAATTAGGTAAATCAAATATAGATAACAACTTGACTGCAAGTAGCCTGCACAATGCACCCTCATCGGACCACAAGAACCACTCCCAGGACAGGCCACCCTTGTGTCCTATAAAAGCAGCGGTGGGAGCCCTTGGAGCTTTGCACTGCACACAGGCTTTGCCCTTCTATACCACCATACCATCGCAGAAGCAGCCGAGCCGCAGAGCCTCACACCGCAGCCATGCAGTTTGCCGATAACAGATACAACAAGAGCAGCCTGTTGCTGGCTCTGAGGAGGTACAGCGCCGCCGTGAGCCACATGGAGCAGACGGTCCTCCTGCCCAATCTCCTGCGAGACGTTCCCTCCGACGAGATCTGGGACGGGGAGGTGGTGGAGGAGGAGGAGGCGTCTCAGGACCTGTACCAGAACTACCTGACCCTGAAGGCCATCAAGACCACGGTGGAGAGTGGGCTGATCCCTCTGGACGACCGCCAATCAGCCAAGGGCAGAGCGGCGGCCCCCTGCCTGAGTCTGACCCCGGGGTCCCTCCTGGAGGCTGACCAGGAGGCCCTGTTCCACTTTCACCTGAGCGGGCTGTTCTCGGTGCTTGGTCACCTCACCAAGAAGTCCCAGGGTGTCACAGACAAGTACATGGAGATCATCGGAGTGACGTATTGAGAGAATGAAATGTGGACTTTGTTGCACCTTGGAAGAAGAAAAACGAGAGCTGGGTTCATATCTCGGGAACTGTCAAAACTGTTTACATGTCCTGATAAAACTGTAATGCAGGCGTAATACTACCATGGAATAAAAAAAAAAAGACGTTGCCAGAAATGTTGTGTGCTGTATTTTGTGGCGTTTGAGTTAACAACTTTCCCTGCGTTGCATTCACTGTGTTGCGTTGTGCCACGTGTCATAAGTGATTGTCACACATTATGCATTCATTTAACCAAGAATAAATCCTAAACTAGCCTAAATCCAAACAAAGAGCAATTTAAAGTCGAGTTAGTACCAGGGTTTTTCAGGGTTCTTTTTCAGATTTTTCCTTAAAAAAAAAAATCTAAAAAGGAAAAAATAAATAGAACAAGAGTACTTGTCTTTTATCAGATCATTTTTTTTTTATTATTATTTACATAGTTATATTTCACAATAAGTAGCAAGCAGTTTT
>JAOPUI010000047.1:11689883-11700139 GCA_027123135.1 Urophycis floridana
TCAAACCAGTGTTCTGGTTTGACCAGAAGCAAAACTTGAAATTTTGTTTAATATCACTGATCAGAGCTATTACTATTTACTATTACCTTTAGTGGCTTATATTTATCACTAAAATAATACAGAGGGAGTAAAATGCATGGTAGAACCAAAACACACATGGGTCAAAGATCAAGGTTTCCATGAACCTCTTATCACCACTGACCTCATCTTGTCTCAAAGTTTGATGCAATCACTTTTAAAGTTAACTAATTAGTTTGAACGAAAAGGCCTGGATTGCCCTTTATCCTCATCGTGCTCTAAGCACCACTTGTCGAAATCTATGCCCTTTTTTTTTTTTTTTACATCGCAGTCATTTTAGCAGAGTAGTATCAGTAGATTATGTGCACACAGCCCCCTTGTGGCCATAAATAATTTAACATGATACACATGTAAAATACCATGATTAATGTCTTATCACTAGACAATAGAGAATTTAGTAGAGGTTTAGTAGACGATTCTGATGCAACGCTATATTTGAGGTTCTCTTCAAATATAGATATAGATCTTGGATAAATATATCAAATACACAATTTATCATAATTTAAATAAATATAATAGAGTATAATAGTAGAGTATACATAATAGTATATATATAATATAGATAATTAATTTGGGGTTGGGAAGGGTAAACCAGTAGACGAGCCAGTTGATAAGATTTATTTTATGAATTATTTAAAACTGATGCAGTCATTAGATGCACCCACATTCATATAAACACACCCCCAGTCCTTAGAGACACCCCTGTACCCCTGTACCACACCCACTCTGCAGGATTCGCCTCCACCTGTCACACACCCTGTAAGACACACACAACCACTATAACACACACACACAGAAGCACACACACACACGCACACACGCACACACACGCACACACACACACATACACACACACACACACACACACACACACTCTCTCTCAACTGTTCTGCTCAGGCTTCAGTCGGACAGCCCAGGAGTTGGCGGAGACTGTGTTGCCGTGGCGATGCAGGCGGCAGGTGTAGACACCCTCAGTGAACTGGGAGGCGAGGACGCGTAGGTCGCGACCTTTCATCACCATGTGGCCCGGGACTGACGACACAAGCTGCTCCCCATCCTTAAACCAGCTGGGAATAGTTAGAGAACTAGTTATACCAGTAGCTATATATATCACTATAGCCAGTACAACCAGTATCTAATTATACTTATATTAATAGTATAGGATCAATGACACAAACTGCCCCCTCCTTAAACCAGATGGGAATAGTTGAGGAATTAGCCATATTAGTATAACCAAGTAGTTACTAACAAAACTATTATAGTATGACACAAAACAAATCTAGTATAGCCAGTATAATCAGTATAACTAGTTATACTAATGTAACAAGTTATGACAGGTTATACTTATTACGGGGGGGCAGGTTATACTTATGTAACTAGTATAGTATAACCAATGTAACAAGTTATGGCAGTTATACTAGTTATACTTATGTAACTAGTATAGTATAACTGATATAACTAGTGAGTGAAATTAGTAATATTAGTATAACTACTATAACCATTATTATACTTAACATTAGTACAACTAGTATAAACAGCACTATATTAGTTACATTAGTTACATTCATATAACCAGGAGGGTTCTGACCGGACTTTAGGTGCTAGGCGAGGATTGTTGGTTCCACAGCGAAAGCCGATCACCTTCCCCCTGGGAACCACCTTCACCTTCATGTTGTCAGGGACAGCTGTCGGCGTGGCAACCACCTCCAGGGGTTCTGCAGTAGGAAGTAGACAACATTTCCATTTCCATTTCCATTTAGGGCATTCAGCAGACGCTTTTATCCAAAGCGACTTACAAAGAATACATTTGTCATAAGAAGGTGTAACATTTTATTGCTGCTAATACAGTAAGAAAGTCACCAGAACAAGTTTCAAGCATTTGAATTGCTAGGTTTACCATTGCTAGTATACAACATCTCTGACTAAGTGCCAAGTTACAGTGCCAAGACGTACAACAAATAAGAGCATGATGGTAGGGTTATGCAGGGTTCAGGTGAACTCTGAACAAGTGGGTCTTGAGTCTCTTCCGGAAGATGGGGAGTGACTCTGCAGTCCTGACATTGGCAGGGAGCTCGTTCCACAACTGCAGTGCCAAGACGAAGAAAAGTTGAGATTTGTTTCGAGGTATAATTAATCCCGCACACATGGACATAACTTGGGGGATGTGGACGTGTTGACATAGGTGACTCTGAATTTGTGTAATTGGATGGGAACTTTCTGTGTGTACCATGTTACTTTTCTCATAGAGTTAATGAGCACATTATATAGACGGTGGGTCTCTTTGATTTTGAGTTCTGCTTATCCATGCTCTTTGATCAAGTTCGTGTTTGGTTTATTTGTGTGTTTCTTGCGCTGGGACAATGCAAACTAATTAACTCGTGCGGCCGAGATTCTTTTTTAGCAAACTCAGGGCTAATTTTCATGACATCACAAAGGCCGCAACCTGATTAAAAACACAAGCCCCACCGCAATATGGCGGGAGGTAAGTGACGGGGAGGAATGAATCAGATGTTGGTAAGATGTGAGTCTGACACAACGGGACAGCGTGGTGGGATGGCGTGCCGGGCAGACTGAACCAAACAGCTCCTCGGCTGTCGCACCACTACACACCCTGCTGGGAAGAATGGTCCATTCTCTGTCGTTTCCATTTTTACTTTGCCGTCAACAGTGCACGGCATACATATTGTTTGTGTTTGTTGTATTGTTTTGCAACGTTTGTTATGTAATGGAAAAAGCTGGTAGAATGTTGCATTACTGATGTTCAGTTAATTTCCCAATGTTTGGTTTTAAACACTCAGCTGTAAGGGAAACAAAACTGTGGAGGTGAACTTTGGTGAACTTGGTATTTGTTCAAAGTGCGTTTCGTTTCGAGACGCACTTTGTTCAGCCGAGCTGACCACCACTGGAGTCACAGAGCAGATGGATCACTGAGATCCACCCAGCATGTACCTCATATACTACGTTGTACTGCAATGTTTGTCCTTTTTTGTCTGGTTTGTAATGTGTGTGTTCATTTGTGCTGATTTGCAGTTGGAGAAAGTCAACTTATCGGCCGCCCAGACATTAAGAGCAGCCTTCAACAAGGTAAGAACAGAGCTGCATGTTTGTGGGCTGTTCTGTAGCTGGTGTCCACAGGAGCCTGAACCCAGTCCATCTGTTTTGGACTTCCGTGTAGCCACACATGACTTTACGGCCTAATGAACTACTAGTAATTAATAAATTACTAATTGTGTGTGCATGTATCTGTGTGCATGCAGGCAGAGAAGGAGAATCCAGGACTCACCCAGGACATTGTTCTCAAGATACTGCAGAAGAAGAACCTAGAAATCAACTACGCAGAGTCTCTCCTACGCATGGCTGCAGAGGACGTAGACGGTACGGCTGTACTCTATACTGCTCTATACTGCTCTATACTGCTCTATACTACTCTATACTAGTCTATACTACTCTATACTGCTCTATACTGCTCTATACTACTCTATACTAGTCTATACTAGTCTATACTAGTCTATACTAGTCTATACTAGTCTATACTAGTCTATACTGCTCTATACTGCTCTATACTGCTCTATACTACTCTATACTAGTCTATACTGCTCTATACTACTCTATACTAGTCTATACTACTCTATACTACTCTATACTACACTATACTACACCATACTACTCTATACTACTCTATACTACACTATACTACTCTATACTACTCTATACTAGTCTATACTAGTCTATACTACTCTATACTCTATACTACACTATACTACACTATACTACTCTATGCTACTCTATACTACTCTATACTACACTATACTACTCTATACTACACTATACTACACTATACTACTCTATACTACTCTATGCTACACTACTACTCCATACAACTCTATACTACTCTATAGTACTATACCGGAGAAGAAGTGCTCTGTCGCTCGGAAGGCCAACGCAGCTCTGATGTTAATCACATCACATGTTGGCTGATGGATGTCTTCTTTGGTTGCACGCACCTCCACAACTTCATCAGTACGACTGAAGTACCCCTTCGCTAAATGATATGATGATATTACTAAGTAACTAAGTACTAACTAACTAAGTGACCTAGGCGGTTAACGTGGAAGAGGACGAGACGTCAGTCTATTTCTGCTCTTAGCTATCAGCAGAAAATGGACCAATTCAACAAATGTGAATATTTTAAGTCATCGGTTTTGTTCTGTAGGTATAACAAAGAGAAATCAAAGCGCATACCCCTGGTTGTCAACCACTGCTCCAGAAGAGAACATTTCTGTGCATGTGTGCGTGCGCGTGTGCGTGCGTGTGTATCTTGAGGGCAGAGGAAGAGGCAGCATTGTGCCTCGACAATGAGGCCATTTTTAGTTTTAATTTATTTTTCTTATGTCATTTCTTCATGACGCACGCCCTCATTTTTATTCCCCTGCAGTGCCCACGTCCACCACTGGGTGGCACAGTTTCTCCACCAATCATCTGTGTTTTCTTCTTTGCAAATGTTCTGTTGGATCCTCCTAATTGAATTCCCTCAACCACATTCTGTGATTGATGGTAGTAATGAATTCACACACACACACACACACACACACACACACACACACACACACACACAAAGACTTTGAGGTGAGGTGAATTTTATGAATGTCCTTCCTTCATTGCGGCAAATACAGCCCACGTTGTGCCTACACTATCCATTTATTTTATTGACATCTGATAGACCAATGGACCGCCGTCCAATGGTTTCGTGTCTGAGCATCTCGATAGGCTTCCTCAGTATTTGTATTGATATATATGTTATGGTGGAGGAAATAAGTGCTCTAAGCCCTGTGTATGGCTTTTCTCTTTATTTCTCAGTGTGTGAAAGGTTTGCCGTATGACTCTGCGTGTGCCTGTGTTTAACTCTGCATTGCTGCACTGTGACACGTGAACACGCTCCGTCGGGGTGGTGCTGTGTGAACTCTGTGGTCAGCGTGGTCCACACACACACGTCTGCTCCGCCCCAGAGTCCCCTAAGGTTCCCCTCTCCTGCCTCCCACAGAGTTCCTGATTGACAGGCGGGAGCCCGAGTTCCAGGAGCTGAACGAGCGGGCCAGAGCTCTGAAGAACATCCTCAGCACCATCCCCGATGAGATCAACGACAGAGTGCGCTTCCTGCAGACCATCAAGTAGGACCCCTGTGTGTGTGTGACATGGCTTAACGACGCGGGCCTAGATGAGGCTGCACACGGTATATTGTGCAGAAGCTTAGTTTGAAGGGTGACTGGGAGGTCATTGTGAGAGCTTCGGCTTCTACCTGGGCTCAGGCAAGTACAATGCAGCGCCCGCGAGGTGTGTGTGCTCGCGTGTGTGTGCTCGCGTGTGTGTTCTTGCGTGTGTAAATGAGCGGAAAATGATGATAAAATGGGAACGGTAAAACCTACAGGTACTTCCAATGGGGAAAAAAGCATTCCAATGGATTCAGAGTCTAATTAAATCTTGCCTCACATGAAAAACACCTATAAAACTTCAAAGAAATCCTGAGGTGTGCCTTTTCATATGCTAACGCAATTATGGAATATTATGTGTACTTATTGAATAAAAATAATAATTTCCACACACTTTTTTATATTGGTTTCAGAACCAGGCGCTCCAAGTCGTGGTGAAAACTGATTAGCAAAGCACACACACACACACACACACACACACACACACACACACACGCCCCAAATACTCCGAAATCAAGACATTTTTCCTGGCCCAATTGTGACAGTATTGACAAAAAATGAAAATAGAAGTTGTGAACCACATTTGTGGAGGCAAGGAGACGGTTTAACGGACGCTCTGGTGAGCAGCAGACATGGACAGGATTAGTGCCACGTTGTTCTTCTGACAAACGGCGACAACCGCTCTGTACAGAACGATGACACGCTGTGTTTGATCTCTCCATCACAGAGACATCGCCAGTGCCATCAAGGAGCTATTAGATACAGTTAACACGGTTTTCAGGAAATACCAGTATCAGAACAGACGGGTAAGCACACACACACACACACACACACACACACACGTTTGCATGCACCCAGGTACATGCAACACCTGTTAAATCCGTAAATCCGTAACCCAGATTGAACGTGTTTGTGGTTCTATTCGGCAGGCTCTGGAACAGCAAAAAAAGGAGTTTGTCAAGTACTCCAAAAGCTTCAGCGACACGCTGAAAACCTACTTCAAAGATGGAAAGTAAGGACACCCCCCCCCCCCCCCCAAACACACACACACACACACCTTTCATTAACTCTCAATTGGCAAAATGTCATTGATTTCCCGCGTCTCAATTTCTGTTTGACGCTCTGTTTTGATACCCTCTGTGAGATAAATGTTCTGACTCACACACACACACACACACGCGCACACTGTCACTACATTATAAATGGCTGCCGCATGATCAGAGGCCCATCAAATCCAGCCGTGCTGAATAATTCCCTTGACCCACTTCCTGTGGATTCCCGCTCACCCTGGTCACCTCAGAAGCCTGACATTCTCCCATTCCGCTCGGATCAAAGCGTTTTGCCTGATCAATCCTAATATTGTTAGCGTGACTCTGTTGGCTGAGTGATTGATCTCCGCCCCCTGCTGTCTCCTGTCACGTTTGTCTCCAGGGCGATAAACGTGTTTGCCAGCGCCAACCGGCTCACCCACCAAACCAACATGATACTGCAGACCTTCAAGATGGTGGTGTAGGAGCCCGCAGACACACACACGGACACACACAGACACACACACACATGAACACACGGACACACACATGAACACACACACACACGGACACACACATGAACACACACACACACACACGGACACACACATGAACACACACACATGAACACACACACACACACACACACGGACACACACAGACTTTGAGGTTTTTTTTTTATGATCAGAGACTAGGAGAGGCTTTTAGAAATTGTAAGGGTATTTTATTTTCCGGGGTGTATAATTTATAATTCTATAGCTTTGTGAAATCAGGTAGTAAAGGTTCAAAGTGAGGTAGTTTGACAATAATTGCCAGGGCATTTTAACTTTCTTTTAGGCTGTCCTTTTAAAAAGAAATCTATTTTCGTATGCTGCACCTTTCCTCCACAAGCTGCTCCACTTTGGGCTCCTTTTTGATTTCTTTTTGCAATCATAACCAGTTTTGGGAAATGCAGTTGATAATTTACCTCCGGAAAGCTCCGGAAAGCGGAAAGAGGGGAGGGACAGATGGTCAACGGTAATTTAATAATTTAAGTTGAATAATTTACTCGAAACACCTTTTTTTTTTTCTCTGGTTGAATTCAGATGATTATGTATTTCTGGGATTGTGCTTTTTATTTGAAATGGTAACATATTTTCTACCAAACAGTGAAATAAATGTTCAGAACTTCTTAAATTCTAAAAAAATTATACCAAATAGAGAATTTTGGAAAATTAATAGATGGAGATAGATATTTAGCTACTACTGTCAATTTCTCACACCAGGTGTAATGCATTAAGATACTATTGACTGACTTCAACGAATACTAAAACGATTCATATCATTTGAATTATGATTCCCATCATTATTGTAATCCTTTTTTGTGCCCCAATATTTATATTTTTATACAGCCAGCCATTTAAATATAAATACACCAGGTATGTCTTGGTGTGTGGTCATTTTATTTGGAGCTGCTTTCTTTAGACTGTTGGAACTTAAGTTAAACCTAATTGTACTTTACTGCAACATTGAATGTATATACTCCTTTTTTTTTCTTTTTTCCCCCTCATTCCTGTAACTCGAGGATCTGTTTTTAACTACCTATCTTAGCCCTGTAAAAATGGGCACAGGCACATTCCTTAAACCAAATGTAAATAAATCACTGGGATCTGAGCGGCTCTCCTCTCTCACACACCACCCCGGGCACCACGATGCTGAACCAGCAGCACGTTGCTGCAGCCGCTCAAATGAAACCAGTCTCACCGTTTGAGACGACACCTTAAAAACTCAACAAAAACTACCTCCTGGTTCCTTTTTTTTTTTTTTTTTTTTTTTCTAGTCTCGTAACTTTTTTTTTGCTCAGGAAATGTTCTCATGTTGTACTTCATATTTCAGCTTCTTCAACTGTACCTTTTCTTCTTCTGGGACTTTGGTTCCACCAACTGTATTTTATTTTTAATTTCCGCTGTTCCTGGAGCCTCATTCTTCTCCCTGTATAATGGTGGATTCTCCACAGTGGATTTATGCTGGGCTATTTATGGGCTGTGTCAGTGCTCCAGGCCGTGTGCTGTAATCCAATTGTGAGAGCGTTCACTTTTTAAGCTTTATTATTGAAATTGCTGGGACCATACTTTCCCATTTTGCCGCAGTTGATGGATATAATCAGCTAATTCAAGTCATTCTGGGCCATTATGGAATTTCCTGATGATGGGATCTTGGATGGTGACATGTGATGCCAGCTTTGCAGATGGATGTTCAGAGGCGTTCTGAGCTGTGTGTTTTATTGTGCTCTCCTTTGTCAAAGATAAACGGAGGACTTGGCAACCTTCTACACGTAGCCTCAAGGTTCTCCTTGAAAGTTGTTCAACATGCGTGCTCCCATCATTTGATCTCAAATCAAATTTCAGACTTCTATTCTGCAGGTATTTATCTATCGGTACTAAAGGGAATCTATGTCAGTATCATTTTTTTTTTAAATTGTTTTATTGACGGTATGTACACGCTTGTTCAGATGTAAAGAACAAGCCGCTTTGCAGCGACTATTTTGTGAATTGAGGCAACACACACACACACACACACACACTGGGGATGGGGTTCACACTCACAAAAGCAGCGCCCTCTTTTGCCGTCCTGGTTGCCAGGAGACCTGGCCGCAGGCGTTGCGGCGGAGGGCTGGTACAGTCCAGTGTGTGTGTGAGAGGTTGCCTCGTGGCGCATGGTCCTGTTTCTGTGGGGGCATTTGGTTCGACTCCCTGCGGTAATGTGTGTGTGTGTTGCGTGACTCCAGCCACTTCTGAACACCTAGTGGCCCGGAGACACACTTCCTGGAGGTCTCCTCTGGGCTGCAGACAGGAACCACGGCCGGGAGGGCCGTAGTGTTGCGCTGCTTAACCTCCATCTCTGTTGGTGGTGGCTCTCCCTCTGCTCGCTCAACCCGCTGCTTCCGCAACCAAAGCGAGAGAGTTTTGCAATCTTGTGACACACAGCGGCACAGACTGTAACCATTATTACATGAGGAGGTCTTCGGGGAGCAAACTGCATCTGTGTGTACAGCACAGCATTCCATGGCCCCTTTTCAAACTCTGGAACTGGGAAAGAGCTTCAGTGGGGAACAACGGACTCTATTCTCTATTCAAGGTGTTAAGATGCAGTAAATCGAGCCAACAATGGGGGTGGCTGTAACCTTGCTGTTTCTGCCATGACAACACTCCGCAGGAACACGTATGAACACACTAGGGTCCAATTACATCACATCTAATTGGGTTTTGCCATGAAATTCTCGATGTGCGAAAAGGAAACTAAATGTTTTTTTCTTAGTTTAGGACAAACACTTTGAGTCAAACTTTTGTTACTTCGACTTTTTGGGCTTCAGGTCATTGATGTGAGCCGTAACCATGGGGACAGACACAGGGGAACTTGAGAGCCGATTAGCTGTGTGTGTGTGTGTGTGTGTGTGTGTGAGAGAGAAAGAGACCACTCATTACATATGTTACAAATGATAACTGCCATGTTCCCTTGTTCTCCTCAAAGTCATGGGACACAAACCAGTGTTTAGAGATGCAAGCAAACTTGCTCCCTTTCTTAAGACAAAATCACAGGGTGGGCGTGGTCGTCAAAAGGGCGGAGCTTCTGCTGGGAACACTAGGCGAGTTTCAGATGAGGCATGCGGCTTCGTTTGCCATGCGTCAGAATGCATTCTGGTATGAAAAACATCAGAAATACCTGTGATAAACTTCCGATGCGACGAGTCACCTGGCTTTCAAAACTCTCGTAGTTTCAGGAAAACAACTTCCGCCTGCTTTTCTGGGCATTTGCTCATGAGCAAGTGCAGACATAAGACACTCCCCTCAACATCCCCTCAACTTTGACCTGGTTGGTTGGAATACTGACATTAAATTCCCCACATCAGAAGTGACATAACTCCTTTCAGAGAGGCGTGCCTGGTGCCCTCTCCCAAACTATG
>JAOPUI010000047.1:12406817-12420642 GCA_027123135.1 Urophycis floridana
TGTGTGTGTGTGTGTGTGTGAAGATACACGTTTACCCATAGGGTTTACAGCTAGGTGTAATGGAGACAAAGTTTTGCTGCTCTCAAAGATGACACATCTAAATCTCTTGTCTGAATACAGAGTTCAAAAGACCCCAATCATTTGGGATCACATTTATACCTTTCATCAAAGCTTATTTATCCTAATTACTGATCTCCCACATTTCCTTCTTGCCTCCAATAGCAGGCAATCGCCTAAAGCATGAATAAACATGGGGGGGGGGGGGTGTCAGAAAAATTAGCCGACTAACCATAGTAAATAACTGTTACAGTTTACTTCTGAACGCATCATTGAGGAAGATGCACGGGATATTTTTTGCCCAACCGCGTATTTCCTCGCGGGCGCGCGTCATTAACATGACAGCATCGGGGATGATATCATCGGTGAAATCGCACAATGTCACAACGCCGCACTTCCGGTGTGTGATTGACGCGCTGTCTCCGGTTGCTATAAAGCGTTGTGTGGCGCACAATGATTATTTTCTAGCTCAAATAAATATATGGCCTACATTACATCCCATCCACATGACGCAGGAATTGATTGGCAATAAATTCACAACGCAAACATCAAGCAGCGTAGAAAATACAGTGGCGCTAAAAACCGTTGGAGTGCCCGATCATGTATTAAAATATATGCAAATATATAAAAATAAATACAATGCAATTTAATAAATACATTATAAATAAACATTTCTGCAGGCTGTTGTACGTCATGTGACTATGTCGAGCACATGCTGAAAAAAAAAAGTTAAATAAATAAATAAAAAGTATTCTGGAGAAAGGAAATGACAGGAAGAGAGAGTATGAGCCAGCTGGGCAGTAGCCCAGGGCGGTGAGTGTGACATGCTACAGCAGAACTGCACAGTGCCTGGCCGGCACCCAGAAGGTATGAGGGGGAGGAGTTGCGCTATGTTTCCTGTGTGGTAAGGGTTACATTGTAATAGACACGAGTGCAAGATGGAGGTTTCAGAAGAGGAATATAACATATTTCTGCAAACATATTTTAGAGGCCCTTTTGTCTGAGGACGTTGATTGTCCGCACAGGAAGTTCTAGGTTGTCCCCCCACCTGCGACGGGGAATGTTTAGTTCCCCAGTGCTGGGTGAGGTTCTGTTCGCTATCGGCCAGCGGATGGCCAACAGCGGGATGCCGACCCGACCTAATGGTCCACCATGTCACATCTGTCGTGGTTCCTCCAGGGAGGTTGTTTGGCTGCTGAAATACTTTTGAGGCCAAAGTAGATGTAGCTTGATGTTAATCTGATTTCTGTTACCAACCAAACAGGTACTGACATGAGGACTTTCCTGTTGGTTCACTTTCTGTCTTAAACTTGCACGCCATTGCCGAGCGTCGTCTGGCATCACACGGCACCCGCCACGCATTGTGGCCGTACACGTGCATTACATGCGAGTGGTCGACTGCCGCTGTGCCGCGGAGCCAATGGTCAAAGTATTCCTCACAGAGATGTCTTCAAACCTGTGTTTGAGCTGCTGAAAGTCCACTGCAGTCCGAGCATTGGCTCGTGGTGAGGATGATGGAGCTTCCTTTTGAATTTCCAAAAAGCTGGAGGATGAAGAAGAGAATAGCATTTGCTTTGTGGACCACAGGGGGCAGGTGAGGGTGCTGGTCTGGGTGGATCATGGGGGGCAGGTGAGGCTGCTGGTCTGGGTGGATCATGGGGGGCAGGTGAGGCTGCTGGTCTGGGTGGAGCCAGGCTCCTTCATACTAATGGTCTGTAGGTGCGGATGTTTCTCAGGCTGCGGATGATGTCCTGGCAGAAGGCAAGCAGCTGGGTCAGGGTTAGGTGATTGGCCACGTCCAGCTCATAGTCATCCTGGAGTTGAGCTGTGAGGGTGAGACTCTGGTATGGCTCAGTGCTGCTCCACTCACCAACCTCTTGCATCTATAATAGGACACACACACACACACACACACAACCGTTTTTGTAAGTGCAAGCGCCCTGTGTGGTTGCATGCATGCAAGTGCTTGTGATGCATTGGGTTAAACCTGCAGATGCAATATTCGAACAAACAGTGGACGTGGGTGCATGTGCGGATGTGTGTGTGTGTGTGTGTGTGTGTGTGTGTGTGTGTGTGCTGCTTGTACCTTGGTGATCTGAGTGAGGAGGTCTCGCAGGTCGGCCTGGAGGTCATCAAAGCCCTCCACCTTGGCGGCCAGAGCTCTCAGCAAGTCCTGGTGCAGCTGTATCCCCGAAGACATGCGGCTCAAGCTGTTCTCCTGCAGTGAGCAAAATGACTCTCATTTAAAAAAAAAGGTGGCTACAATTTTCTGAATTAGTCTCACGGCCATCCCTTTCTTCATTCATTTACACTAAATGTCTGAAATGTTTAATGGTGATCCTCATTGGAAACCCGGAGGAAAGCATATTCATTGGTTTAATCGAAACACTGTTTTCCCTCCATCTTCCTCCCTGGTTGTTACATGGTTTCATATTTCTTTCTTGTGCTATCTTTCCTATCGGTGGCTGGCAGTTCTGGGAAGTAAACTTGCTTGCATTCTCTAGAGTAAATAGTCAAACTCCTAAGTAAGATCTTAACTTTCTCTTTTGTTAACTTTCTTTATCAGTCAAATCTTCATAAGTCTAAAGAGAAAATAGCAGTAACAACATTTTTAGGTCGATACTTTTTGTGAATCAAACCCTTGTTATTGTTATTATTAAGTTAACTTTGAAGCCTTTTGCATTTCCTTTTCACTTCATTATCCATCATCCATCATCACCTAAGGATTCTGTGATGGTTGGAAAACAGTTTTACTAGGTCTGTTGAACTGAACCTCTGCCTGTCTGACTGACAATTTGATGTACTGACCAGCGTGAAGTCAGGCGACAGGGGCATGAGAGCCGGCGGGGTGGAGATGCCCAGGGATGAGGCCATCCTCTGTAGCATGGGCATCTGGCTGGAGGGCTGCAGGGTGAGACCCTACACAGCAACACACTCTGGTTAAGTAACTGACCACATCCCAGCATTATAATGTACAGAAGTTGATTGATGGTGTTATTGCTGGTGGTGCAGGACGTGGTTCGCGTTCGCTATAGTTTTGTCATTTAGCACTTCTATTTCGTACGGCTAGACCCAGAACCCAGAACATACACTAAACTATTAAAACTACATACCCTTCCTGCCCGGATTTTAGAGCTGTCATTCCTTTGAAGTGAAAGTGATTTTGTTGACCTAGGGTAAAGCCAAGTAAATAGCGAATTATTTGTCTTCAGATTATAATTAAGCCTACTGTCGTTCCTGGTTAGAATACAGTGGGTGTGGTATTTGCGTTCGTTCGCATGACCCCGCTCTGCAGTGTTTAAAGATGACAGCTCAAATTCCTAAGAACCACAGCAGGAATGCGTGTGCCTAAACATGCAGCCACAGATAAAAGCACTCGTTTGAGAGAAGGGCTTGGGGCTGTTTACTTCAACACATCCGTCAACATATCAAATCACCTTGCTTTTGCCAATATTACGATTTTTAAGTAGCCTAAATACCATCCATCGACTCCATTCAATAGAAAACAACCGATAACGATGACTGATTCCACATAAAAAATCGAAACTTTTTGGGTCTGATCTAAACTTACCAGAGTGTGGACGGTGCCCTGGTGCACGCCGGGTATGTCCGCAAGTATCTTGGCCACTAAAGTCTCTGAGCGTTCAACGGCCAGTTTAAACTCACTGTCCGCCACGGTGAGTCGACTGTCTCGTACGGGTGCAGACAGGACCAACACAGTAAGACAGCACTGCAGGGCTAAAACTGCGCAGATGGAAATCAAGTTAACGACATAGTATGAACCGCCAGGGCGTAAAACTTTCGAGGGCGCATAAAAGGGGCAGGTGCGCAGATAGCCGCGTTCAAGTTTTCTGGGACACCAAAAGTGTTTTAAACTCTTTTCTTTTTATAGCAACACACAATCACATTGCACCACTGGGTTGCAATTCTTTTCGCAATCTTTATCACGCATTTTCAATCAGAAATATACAAATAAACAAATATGCCAATTACGCAGCATTTCAATGACAATGACGAATATGGTACGCCACTACGCCGCATACTTTACGTGCAAAATAGACGCAAAACTTCATACTATTGACCTAAAATATTCGCAAATGCAGAAAGTGATATTCACTTACAATGGAAAAGGTTCATTCCGTGTCAGTGGGGCAGGTTGGTTGTAATAGCCTATACTTTCGCTACCACCAGGGCTAACAATATCTGTCTTGTCTCTCATTTACAAGATCGAGGGACTATTTATAATGAAAAGGTCAGGACATGGGATTTTCCACTGACGCCGACCATGGATTATGAAGTAGGCATACGCTTAATATTTCGGAGTAATGGATGACTCCTCCAATAAATTCCCAGTTGACGATGTGGGAACGGCTACGTCAAACGGCAAAGTAACAGAGAAAAAAAATCCAATACGATCCAGGTACCTGACCAACAGGATGTACCTGGTTTTTGATACCTGTACCTTTTTTGATTGGGATTTAATCGATTTATTTATTTTATTTATTTAATGTTTATTTAACAGGGACGATACATAGGCCTACAACATTGCCACACAGAGAAAGGGGAAAATGTGATGCATATAAGACGTCTAGCTTCAGCTAATTTGCAGTCTTTGTCCCTGGTCAGGCTTTTAGAAGACAGTAAAGAGTACACTGAATACAATAAAAAAAATGCAATGATACAAATACAGTGAATAATATAGTACAATGAATGCAGTGAATTATACAATAAATAAATACCATGAATAAATAAATACAGTTGCAAATTACAGATAACGAACATTGTACATTAATAAAGTGCTGTTGTGTTGCAGTTAATGTGAACATTAACCTCCCACAAGTTGTTCTGACTTGTGGGAAATTAATGTCCACACTCCTGCTGCTACTTGAGCCAGTTTTTAACTTCCACATTAAACCTCTTTAGTTCTGTTAGGGCTGCGCTATGTGTTTTTTTTATTTTTGTAAACATTATACTTTTTTTGAGATATTTGCAATAAAAATGCAAAAAAGCTCCCATGGAGGTAACATTGAGCTTTCCATTGTTACATTTGACTCCAAATTTCTTCCGAATTTCTTCCTGGCTGTCAACTGGGTGGCACAGCTCAGAGGGTAGAGTGTGTGTTCTACAACCGGGGGGTTGGCGGTTCGATCCCCATCTCAACTAAATGTATCTAAATGATTACAGGCATTCCTGTGCACAAGTAATTCCTTGTGTGGAATTACATTTTCTAGTTCTTGGTTTTTGATCATCTTTTGAAATTCAAGTTGGTCATTTAGAATAGAACCTGATAGGGGTTTGGCAGGTATTGAAGATGGACTTATTTATGAACATGAGTTCATAAATAAGTCAAGTGTCATTCTAAAAAAAGAAACGGGGGGAAAAAAAAGTAGATTGTTTATGGTATCAGAATGAAGGTTGCTTTTTATATTATTTTATGTATTATTGCTTATTATTATGAAAAACTGGACAGTGGAATCGTCTGCTTCATCGCTGATTAATTAGCATTCAGGAGATGAAAAAGCGACCAAGCAGATGTGTACGCACATAAAAATAAGTCCCTTTGTGTTCAACTCAACATGCCCCGGCATGGGAAGACAGACACACACACACACACACACACACACACACAGAGCTGAATCACCTGACAGGTGAGTATGCCGTCTCATTTATCAGTGTTAGGGCGCAGACTAACTCACCTGCCAACTCACTAGCAGTATTGTACACCTGAGACCACAACAGAGGTACTCAGTCATGAATCCTTAAAACGCCGACTGACTGAGGGGCACGGCACACAATTAGTCAGCTGCAATGAATGGCCTCGCAGTGGTTCTCTGGGCGAAGAGTTCTCTTTGGCCCCTTGGCGTCAACAATAAGGGCTTTCTCTCACACCCGCCAGACATCCCCCCAGGACGGGCACGCGGAACGTTGTGAGGCAGTGAGTCAGGTCTGACGAGACCAGACACAACTTTTACAAACAGACTCAAATTAAACAACCAAAAAAAAAAACAAAAAAAAACACAGAACCTGCATGCTGTATGATCTGTGGTGGCCGGGATGGGGACATGCAGTGGTTGAACACGCCAACATAATCCCAACTCAATCTGCATCTCTACGACTCCCAATGGTTACTCACAGATTTGTTCAACCGTTGGGGATTTAAGAGTAAAAAAAAAAATGAAATAAAAACTTGCCCTAGAATTAAGTCCAGCTCGAGATGTTTAAGCCTACTCTACCGCACTATAGAAACACGCAAACAGGAACGCAAACATCACGATGAATCACACCACGCTTGTGACTGAATATTCAACCACAAGCAGAAAAGTCGACATCACTCATTCTTCCCCTCCATCTGCGTCTCTCCGTGGGGGCTGTGTAGTAATAACCAGGACGTGGAACCATAGTAGAACGTTTGGGGGGCAGAAGGTATGTGGTTTCTAGACCTTTAGATTACGCTATGGGGCCGAGGGGGGGGTCTTGGCCACAGCTGATCATGACAGTCAGTGGGTTGAAATGCAGGAGGCCGTTCTGTGAAACAAGCCTTGCCATCTGGAATTAATATCTTCATGAGATCAACAGATCAAGAGTTGGAAAAAAAAGAGCATTTTTCATGGATTCGTTATTTTACATGGATTCACATTTACCATGTGATATCGACAAACCACTTTGTTGGCTTTAAAAGCCCATTGGGTGAATATTAAGGAGTGATCCACTTCATGCAGATTTTTAGAATATCCTCATGCATTCAGAGCAATTTCCCTCAGGGATCAAGAAACTATGCCTGTCTGTCTGTCTGGCATATTAAGAGGAAGGAAACCTGGGTTTTTGCTTTTGCAGTGACAAATTGTGATGAACTCGATGGCAAACAATGCTGCCAAATGATGGACGCAGGAGTCCAGTCAACGCATTCGTGTTCTCACAGGTGATTGAATCCGAGGCTCCAAATACCACCACCCCCATTTGGACCCCAACACATTTGTCTCATAAAAATGTTTTTAGAAGAGTTGTTCCCACGGGGAGGGTATCTGTGACACATCAAACCCATATGGGAGGTACGGCTCAGTGTGAAGGATAATGACATGTGGGTGGGAAAAGAAATCCCCTCACTGAGTGGAGAAATATGGGGAAAGAGCATGAGGTCACACCTACTCAAGGGGCAAGATGACTGGTCACGAGAAAAGAACACACTGCATGCATCAGACCAGGTGTAGTGAAAGAGCTTGGATACATCATGGAAAGAAATGAGAGGCTAAGGTGACTGAGCAGTAAGCCGACACAAACAGTGGTTGTTCTTCACTTTAAAGTGGAAAAAGAGAATGGTTGTAGTTCATCTGTTTAAAAAAAAAGGGTGGGAAAGGGACTACCGATCTGCCCCACATCTGCACATGTTGACTTTATAAAAAAACCACGCTGTGGGCCTAAATGCCTAGTGGTGCAGAATCACTTCGTTCGTTCCTTCCATTTGCCAAATGTTCAATAATCATAACCATGACACATTTCATACAGTCATTGAGTGAGTCATTCTGTGATCATGTGTCAGACACAGTGCCCATGGTTTGGTGGCAACAGTGTAAAACACACGGGTGACAAATAGAAAGACCAGAACAGACACGTCACACGACAGCGCCATCCACTGGCAGTTGAGGAAACTGATAATCACCAACGCCATTCAAGTCATGTGACACTTTGGACACAGTTTGGTCCAACTCTGCTACTCGGTAGACGGCTTAGACACCAGCTGAGGTTTGTACAGGTCAGCCTATTTACATACAATACTGACCTCCCTCGGCACCTCATCGTGATGAGAACATTTCTGCTCAAACTCCAGTCGACCACACCCCGGGTGATGGTCATTTGTTTGTATTACTGATAGATATATTGAGCCCCTCCCATTTCAGCCGTGGGGTAGAAGTGAACTCTGGGCGAGTGTTACGAGATCCCTTACCAGATACAACAGGAAGGTGTGCAGGCCAGTTCCCAGGCCAACCGAGGACAGGATTCCTAGGCCTACCCAGTAGGCACACCATAGCAATTTGCCTTCCAAGTACTTGACATACTGGAAGGGAGAATGAGGACAATCAGTCAGGGGATAAAAAGAACAAGGCATATGTGTATTACAGTTTTACTCTGGTTCCAAGTTCCCATTTCCCTAAAGTCATGGTCCAGCATGAATTAATTTATACATATTTAATGCAATGGTTTCATCGGTCTTGTATCTTGTAAAAGTGAAAAGTGAGGTCTGCCTTACAATAAGTCAACTTTAACATGATGGGATAGGGGGATAGAAAAAAGCCCTCACTTGACCTTCCACCTAAATGTGTCGAACCATGAAAGGAAAACAAGCAACAGCTATCAGGGCCAAGTGGAAGACCATGCCGGCAGAAGATAAGACAGGCCACGAAAAATGTAACCCATCCTTCAGAGATGACATCATCATGCTGAACAATAAGAAACTTATCTGTAACCTTTAGACGCAGCGGTGGCAGCCATGATTGAGTATTAACAGTGAAGGAAAAAAAAAATTGAGTTGGTAAAACGAGGCTGCTCCAGTCTTACGTTTTGGTGTGTGCCCTCAGTGGAGTAAGCAAGGTAGAAGAACAGACACAGAACCAGGAAGAAGCACACACTGCCTCGCCGATGCCACAGCCTGGAACCAGAGGAGAAGAGAACGCTGCTCAGAGACCAAAATGAGTGGTTTGAAGATGGATACATAACCAACACATGAGGGGTGTCACGGGTGAAGTGACCCGGGTTCAAGTCCTATGCTACATGTTATTCCTACTCATCTTCAACCCATTGCCCTGTCCCTCTACACCGTCCTATCCATCAAAAGGCACACAAAGCCCATACAAATATATTTAAAAATAATACAAATATAACCATGACTCACACAGAAGATAAACAACCAACCTCCAAAGTGGAACTAAGTGCAAATAGAATGGTATTTACTATGTAACCATTTCTAATATATCCGATATAACAAGAACAGCAAAAATGTAAACGGTCAATCACAAGGATCTGACCCTGAATGTCAATGTGTAATATATTACTTCAGTGTCAATTCCTTTAGCTTCATGAGGGTCTCCAGGAAAAAGTACTGTAATGTGGTTATAGGTCTCCTCCATAACACCAGGGATAGGCGATCTTCTTTAGCCTTCTCCCTCCTCTCTCTGACCGACACATCTGGTAGACAGCAGACACAAAAGGCCATCATATTATCGCTCAAGTATATGACGAACCAAACAAGTTACTGAGTTGACAATGGTATAGTGAAAGAGTCAAAAAGAAGCTGGTCTCCACGGTTGAAAGAAAGTTCACTATGTAGGCAACAGAAAGGGAACTCCAAGTTTTCTTGCTGCCAACAATGTTACCCCGACAACTACAGAAATGTACACCCCAATCTCCCATCCAACCCAAACAGAGCTGAGCGAACCGACCTGGAGAGCTGCCGTTCTGTTTCTCTTTGACTCCAGTGCGTTTCTGGGTTTGTTCTAAGCTCGCTCCATTAGCTGCCATGTCCTTTGCTGTTTAAAAGGCCAGGGAGTCTGAGAAACACACAAAAACACAACACATCATTGAAATACTTCGTGACACTTGAATTAACTATTTTAATTCACGTCTCTAGGAAATAAACACGTTCACAGTCATCTTACAGTAAACGGTTGAGTTAACTGGTCAAATGTCCAGCTGTCAAACAAGTCGCTAACAGTAGACTCCTCCGACTAAGGCTGGATATATCGTCAGGTATCGAGCTACAACGAGACGACGATACAGACAATTGCGAAGGCCAGCACTAAACTCGAGGATGAAGGTCATCAACCAGTAAAAATAATGAAATACGTGTGCCTCCTCTTTCTCACACTAGCCGGCTAGCTTAACGCGCTAAAGGCTAAGCTAAAGTCTAAGCTAAGCAGGGTGACAGTTGGATCAGATCAATGTGTTCATACTCATACATAAAGCACTGGAGCCCCGGGACGATATTTATGTTATGTCTAATTGAAAGAAAACGCACGTAACCTTAGAATTACAGGAATATTTAAATTAAATAGTCATACCTCTCTCATGTCCTCTTAACCCGGAAATAGTCTGCACCGGCTTCCTAAAATAAAGGCACGTTTGTTTTATTTTTAGAGTGCAATGCGGTTGAGGGATACATCATTATATTCAATGGTATATGGACTCATGTGTGGAGATTAACTGATAATAACACCACAATGTACTTGCATAAGTACATATCGGAGCTGTTAATTTTCGTATCTGTCATCTGCATACTTTTATTGTGAAATTTAGACGAAAACCGCTGAAGTCATTGGTTTGGTCCAATCAGAGGCTGCCAGATTTGCTAAATTACTACACATGGAACGGCCTATTTTTAATCAATCATTTGAATAATATCAGTGCTAGATATTTTTTTTCTTTTATGAATACATTACAAACTAGTAACATATTACAAGGAAATGTATTTAGCAAATCACATTATTTTGACTTTTTTTTAAACAACGTATGCCCTGACAATGACAGTTTTACCGTTTTATTAAAGTAAACTCTATTATCAGAACAAAGCTTGAGGAAGCAGGTTTGAGAAGAACAATTTTTGTAGCATTTGATTCAAAGCTAAAATGCTCTATTTGACAAATTGTACAAATATACCCATATATGTATTTTTAAATCCAAATAACGTAAACAGTAATATTTACTTCTTTAAGAACATGAGAGCATGATGACACGTCAGATTGGATTTTCCTACAATAAACAGTTTTCAGTGAAGAAGGAAGAACAAAGAACAACAACAAACACACAAATAAGTACTATAAATTAAGTCAAATATTGACCAAACAATTATGGGTTCTGAATCAATTCATTCGGAACATTGTAAGAAAAGCCACAGTAAAAAAAAAAGGTCCCAAACCCATGGGAAAATAAACAATACAATAAAATAAACACTTGTAGCACACAGTTACTTCACCAGCCAATCACCAGCCAGAGGAAAAACCCCCAACTGGCAAAATGACTGCAGGGCCTGGTAACCCAGATGGCTCATCTATTCCCGGCATGTAATCTTAGGAAGAGTTTATTTCCGGACGTGGGGTGTGATGACAAGTGAGCGGGCTCACTCATCGTAGTGAAGTAAAGACAGGAACTTATCAACGTCCAAATCATCCGGGAAGGTGTCCACGGCCTTCTTCTGCTTCTGAAGAACAATAGAGGATAGAACAGAACAACTTCATTTATCCCCAAGGGGAAATTAGCAATGTGGCTCAGAATTAGGATCATTACTTGAACGTTAATTGGATTTTGCACTGTGACTGACAATTTTGGGAAGATGGCTGTTAATAGAACACACACACCATGCAGATGTGTGGACGCACATAAAAACAACTTTGTGTTCAACTCGACATGCCCTGGCATGGGAAGACAGTCGTGTGTCACCCTAACCACACACACACACACACACACACAGCGTTACCTTCTCCTTCTTCTTGCTGCCTGACGACCCCTTGGTCTCCGTCTTATCTGGAGCACTCGGTGGCGTGGCCGTCCGCTTGCGTTTCTTGCTCTGCTTGGCGGCCGCCGGCGACTTCTCGCCCGCCTCCTCCTGGCGCAGGCTGTCCTTCAGGGGGCTGCCGGTGCGGGCCATGGCGGTGCGCGACAGGATCATGAGCGTGTGGGCCGCCATGTTGATGCTGCTCTCGCTGCCCGCCTCGCTGGCCGGGCTGCAGGTGGGGAGGTCGGGCGTGCTCGGCGCCACCAGCCGCCGGGGCGTCCCCTCGCCGTCTCGGAGCAGCCGCTGCCGGGCCGGGGACCGGAGAGGCTCGGCGGGGGCGTCCCGCGGGCGGCTCGCCCCGGGGGTGAGCGGGGGGTCCGCGGGGCCCGGGCAGGTCCTCTTGGCCGGCGTGGTGGGGGGGTTGAGCCCCTGGATGTCCTGGAGCATCTCGGCCGCCTGCTTGGTCAGAGTGCTGGTCTTGCTGGCCTTGGCCTGGGTCTGGGTCTTGGGCTGGGCCTGGGTCTTGGGCTGGGGTCTGGCAGCCGGGGGGCCCGCCCTTCGCTCCGCTTCCGGCTGTTGCCCGGCGACGTCTCCTCCCGCCTTCTTGTTCTCGTTCTCCTTGTTCGCCCGCACGTTGGTCGACTCCTGGGCGGTTCTCTTCTCGGCCGGTCCCTCGCGAGACCTGCCCGGACCCTTGTCCTTGTCGGCGGGGTCTTTTCGGGGACCCCCGCTGCTGCTGCTGCTGCTGCTGCTGCTGGCTGATTTCACCAAGCCGGGAGCAGGCAACACGGAGCCCGGGGCGTCGGGTGAGCCGGCCGGTCCGGCTGGATGTCCTTTAGCCCCGGCCGTCTGCTTCCTCTCTTTGGGTTTCAGCCGCTCTGACTCGGTCTCGGTCGCCTTGACATCGGCGGTCTCGGCCCGGTCGCAGGCCGCCGCCGCCGCCGCCGCCGCCTCGACTTGGACTTTGTGGTCTTGCTTGCGGGGCGTCTTCTTGGCTATTTCCCGCGGCTGCGTTTCCGGGGAAGCCGTTTTTTTCTCCGTCTCCTTGGACGTGTCGAACTTCGCCGCGCCGTCGGCCGTGCACCGGATCGTGGCGATCCTCCTCTTGGCCTTGTCCCCGCCCAGGATGGCCGGCTTCGGTCTTGGGAGCGGTCTGGGCCGGACGGTGCCGGGCGGCTCGGCGGGGCCGGCGGCGGCGGCGGACGTCGTGTTGGAGGTCGGAGGTGATGGTGGGGGAGGTGGAGGAGGTGGGGGTGGAGGTGGAGGTGCCGGTGGCGCCTTGACAGAGTCGAATCGGAGGATCCTCCGGTGACTGGGGCTCGATCCGTCGGGCGGGTTCTGCGCGGGTTGAGGTTCTTCGGCGGGCTGGACCCGGGCCACGCTCTGGTCACCCGTTTCTGTTGTTCATGTGAGGAGGAAGAGGGAGGTGAGACGTGAGGTCCACTACAGCTTGTCAGAGCACAGAGCATGCACGGCCGTGGTTATACCATGGAACTTACTGGAGGCGGAGGGCTGTTTGGGCGCTGCTTTGTGTGCCTTGGGTTTGGGTTTGGCCGGTTCAGGCTGCTGTTTGGGCACTAGACTTGGTATGGCAACAAACTGAAAAGACAATGGCAATGGGTTTTATAGCTGCTAAAAGGCATAACGGAAATACAGAGTGCTTGACAACAGTTACAATAGGTAGTACGTATCAAAGTAATGGTACCTGATTGGAGACCAAGGGTAACTTGCCAACGTTATTTTGCCCTATCACAGATAAGGGAACCATCATTGGCTGAACAGCGGACTGCAAGAAGAACGTCGACCCTGAAAGAAACACAGAAAACAGCCCCGCTCAAGTCATCTTTCACATTTATCATTCATCCACATTGAGCAGCAGTATTTACATTATCACGCAAAACAATTAAAAGGAGAACAAAACTAAATCACAGCCAATGTGATCATCATCATCATCATATGCGCGACGTGTGCCGATATAAACAAATGTGTGAATTGGGGCCCAAATGTAACCTCAGCCCGTTGAGTGACAGCCTCACCACTGGGGTACCCCTGAAGGCCGGGCGCCGCCGTGGACACGCCGTACTGGCTGGCCGGCAGCGCCTGCCCCTGGGGGACGCCGGCGGGAAGCAAGAGCGGCCTGGACTGGGGGTCCTGCGCCGCCACGGCGTCCGGCACGATGAAGTAGCTGGCGCCGGGCAGCGCCGCGCTGGACGCGTCCACGGGCAGCTGAATGATGTAGCTGGGCGGCGCCGGCGCCGGCGGCAGTGGCGCCAGCTGGGCCGGACC
>JAOPUI010000047.1:12698169-12709263 GCA_027123135.1 Urophycis floridana
CCGCCCGGGGCCGCCCCCGCGGGCGCGGGGGGGGGGGGGGCCCGCCCCCCCCCCCAGAGGGCAGAACTTCAACGCAACACAGAAACAACCGCTAATATCCAGGCAACTGTGTAGCATCTTGGGATGCAGTGTTGACATCCGCCGGGCAGGCGGCCATGTCGCGGTCTCTCCTAAACAAGTGTCTAATGAATTTACCTCCATTTTGCATCACTGCCAGAATGCAAAGGGGGCGTTGTCACGGTTGGCCGACGCCGTAGATTGAGATGAGAGTATTCAAGTGAGTAAGCACAAAGGTGACAAGGCAATTATCTTTGATCATTGACCTCTGGGTGTAGGATCGAGAAATCCCTGCCATTACTCAACTTAAATATGCAAATTGAACACAAACACTAAGACCACTTCATCATAATCTCTATAAATATTTATTCATGCACGTCACACACATGACACTTGAAAGCTGTCCCTCTTCAGACCACTAGTGTGTGGATCTAATTGACTTCTATGTAATGGACCCGCTTGCCATGTTCAGGGCAAATTGACTACTTTATGCTTCCTTTGGGCTCACAGAGGCTAGTGAAGGGGGCCTCTGATGAATAACTTAGCGTGTCCTCTCGTTAGGGGAAGCCAATGTCCTTAAGAGCGTCCCGGCGCTGGGCACCTACTGAATGAAAAGCCTGTCGGCAACTGTATTAGGTGTCCAGGGCCATTAGTGGCAATCGAAGCTGGAATCCTCAACATAAACCCTGTTAGCATAATGAAGGCGCTCTTAGCTAGCTTATCAATGCAATTTAAAAAGCAATGTGGTCGGAGGACTTTCACTAAAACACAAAGCCGCATATCTCTTATTGTGAGGACAGTCAGTCAGTCCGTCAGCTAGCTAGATAGCTAGCTAGACAGACAAACAGACAGACAGACAGATACATAGATCTCCCCAGCGGTTCGTAAAGTTTATCCTATTGAGCGTGATCAGATTTCTGACCCCGTTTGCAGATTCTGCAGGGACTGTTCCTCTCTTTATCTCCTCTGGTCCGTCCGGTCCTGCCCATCTGTCAGAACCGGGTCCGGGCCGGGCTGGGCTGGCGGCTGCCAGGGCGAGGGTAACCGGTTCAGCCCGTCAGCGCTTCTGCCGACGCCGCCGTCCCCTGATAGCGCTTGTCGGCGATAACGGATCCCCGGCTGTCAGGGCGCGGCCCGGGAGAGACTTACTGTACCGCCCTGGCCACGACAAGCCGGCGCTCGTAAAGAAAACCACTGCAGGAATCATCGTGGCGGCGGCTGAGTCGCTCCCATCTGGTCAAGCTGCTCTGGGTAGCATCGCAACCAGGAGCTTCTGCTAAAACAACTAACAAAACTGAACAATTTGTTTAAAAAAAGATGATGATGCAATCAAGTCATTGACGATTAAATTGATTAATTAAACGTCTGCCTATGTAAGACTCATCAAACAGGACCTTACGATATGATCACAAATATACCTGGCTTTGTTAGATAGGCCTATATTGTATGTGTTGTACATGTCTGTATCTGTCTCTGTCTTCAATACATGTTTGAGGTTTTTATTTTCAGGGTATTGGGGCGATCTGAGGTGAGATGGGGTAAAGATGAAGGAATGCCTTCAAGTGGAATTCGACAGTGTGAAACGCCCACCGCTGGCTGGGGGGACGGCCGTCTGCCCACCCACCATCTGCTGGGAGTCTCGGAGTCGACCTCTGCACACAATACACCAAGAAAATCAATGCAGAGCAATGCTCATATGCGGTGGGTAAGGAAATGGAGAATGTGTTTTTTGAATTTAAAGTGTGTTGTGTATACAGACCACCTGCAGTATACTCTTATGCTGCAGTGTCGGGTTTCAATAGAAAAAAAAAAAGATGAAAGGTTTAAAGAAACGACGACAAAGGAACAAAAGAGAACATTTGATTGACTCGGTCGAGGTCAAGAGAGGACAGGGCACATCACAACACATTTTAATCACGAGGCTAATTTGTTTGTGTCTGCATGTGGGGATGCTGAAAGCAGGTCCCCAGACATGCACATGCTCCAGTGGTTTTCCTCTGGTTTCAGCCAAACAGGAAACCAAACGCTTCTGGGAAAGAAATGGAGCATTGGAGAGGAAAGGTGGTGTAAGGCAATAGTGTGGCGACAATCAATGACATTCTTATTTTGTATAATAAAAAAGTGTCTCGTTGCAATAAAATATTTTTTTTTTCTTTTCAATCAAAAGTAAGTCAGTGCTGATGGCTGGACTGAGTGCATTGTCTCTGTGTTGATTCCATTGTCATTCCCCATTGAGTTAACAACTAGTGCAATAAATGTTGAGGCTCCATGAATGACAGCTTAGCAACAGAAGGCGTAAAAAAAAAGAGTTCTAGTTTTCTTAGGCATTTTTTTTTCCTCCTCCTGCTGAGTCAGCCTTAAAAAAAAAAAAGAAGAAATTACAGAAAAAAATCCCAAGCAAGTAAAGAGAAAGTATTCGGTCCCTGAAATGGGCTTTCCACTTTATCTCGACATGTTTGTACAGCTTAGTTTGTTTTCCTGTCGTCTTCTATTTTTTTTTATCAAGCGACACGTCTCTCGCTCTGCAGTCTCCGAGCTCCTCCAGGACTGCTGCGTCCGTCCCTGCTGCCTCAGCCTGCAGATAAGGAGACATTACATGCCCCCCGAAATGATGAGTGAGAACTGCTCTCACACTTTGAATGAAGGGCCCTTTTTCACCTGCGACACACACACACACACACACACACATGCAGGCAGGCAGGCACGCACGAACACACACACGCACGCGCGCACACATGCACCCACTCTTGCCATTCGAGGCTAATGCCACGTTTCCTGCCGTGACTTTAAGTCATGATTCCGCCGCTTTTGACGTGAGTGCATTGATCACGGCTCGACGCCCGTTTCGTGTTCGCCACTGGCACATTCCCCTTCCTTCTGGAGACAAATGTCATTCCATTTCAAGTGAATGACTGTTGTGAATGTGAATGGCTGTTTATAGCTGAAATCTCATGAATAATGGTGAATAGAAGCAGCACCAAAAAGCATGAATACTCTTAACACCCAACAGCTCTAATGTATGGAGGGGCATATTTTCTATAAAGGTGCATTTGCTCATCATGAATTTTGCCACCAAAGATGTGGGTATGTTGCTTTGGGCTATTACAAAGCTCCGTGCCACCCAATTAACCCAAACAAAGAATCAATGACAGGAACATGACATGTGTTTTGACTGATGGCTGGGGGATATTAATATGGCGGCTGTGTTATGTTTGTTTTCAGTCGGCTCATTTTTCTTTCAAACACATTTTGTTATTACTTTGTTGCCAAATACTGTATGAGCTTAAACCACCCCATGATGTTGGATTGAGGGTGAAACTCTCTGGTGTAATTCTGTAATGTCATCATTATCATTTCATTTTGTAGCAGAGTTCATGGACACATATTGTAAGTTAATATGGTACCACCATCACCTTTATGAGCCTGGCACAATGGCAATGGTCTCCTGGTTTGTGGGGTCAATTTGGGTTTGTTTGTTTTTTAACCACAATTACCACGATTCCCCTCTGCCAGTCTAACACTAATATTTGCTATCTTTGCTATGAATGTTATTCATTGTTATTTTGTCTGAGCCCAGTGAGGTCCAGATGAACGTTTACACGGCTGGCAGCAGCATCACTTTCCCTCATCATTACCCACGAGGACTGGGAAACAATGAGGCCGGCAACCATCTCCTCAGTGAGGAGGTCTTGGTCCATTCGAAGGGTGTGGCCCGTCTGTCCTAACCTCTGTTGAGTTCATTTGGTTTTCAGTTGTGGTTTAGGTGAGGCAAGCTGCTAATGCTATTGATGCATCAAATGCATAAAATGATGGTTGTTTTTAAGTTTCAATGTCAATCACACTCTTCTTTGATTCGCAAAGTAGCTAAAAGTTCACAGCACCCTTCTGCACACCTTCAGCTGTTTAGATAGAGAGAGAGAGAGCGAGGCATCCAAAAAAGGTAGTAGGGGAAATCAATATTATCCGCAGTGCAGATCGTGTCATAAAAATGACAGTTTGGAAAATAATTTGTCGCCCAGGTGTAGCAGGAGTGGCCACAGCTGCCCCTCAGGACATTAATTATGGGCACCAGCATACTTGCAGACCCATAATTACACGTGCCTCCTGCTGCATCAAGTGACAAAGGCACAAACACAGGAATAATATCAAAAATACAATTTATACGGTATAATCTTCTGTGTTTAATTGCGGTGCTGTCTCTTCATAAGTGGCCACCACCACACAACTCACAGTTGCCCAACGGGCAAATGGAGAAGCTCGGAATGATCTAAATTTAAGTCGGTGAGTCATGTGTTCGGAGCGGCGAAACAAGGTGCAGTGAGACATGGCTTCCCCGGCTCGGTGGTGGAAACACACCGAGCCTCACATCCATCACCGCCTCCCCCCCCCCGGCTTAGTCATCTCCCGCTCTCCCTGGTGAACAGCCCCCTCACCGCCGGGTCCGGGGTCGTAACCAGGCCAACCGGATCACCGCAGAGGAGACCGGGCTGCAGGGCGGCCAGCGCTCACACACTCCCGGTCAGCGCCAGGTTCGCGGTGCTGGGCCAACGACCCGGCCGGACCGGGCCCGCGGAACCAGAACAGAACCGCCGCGGGTCCCAGAACCGCCTAGCTCGCCGCCAGCGGTCGCATGCACCGATTCTGGACTGCGTCACGCGTGACGTCACGGCGGCGTGTGAACCGACGCCACGTGAGTTCACGCACGCTAACGCGTTCAGACATGACGAAACGCTTTGAGGAGAGCTCATTCTGGTTCAAAGGGAAGCTGGTTTTACATTGAAATTGTATGAGTATGATATGTATGCTTCTTCAATCCCCCCCCCCCCCCTCTACTCAATCAAGCGCACGCACACACACACACAGACAAATATACACACAAACACGCACATACACAAACATACATGCACACACACACACACACACACACTTCTCACCCCTCTTGCAACACAATGCAATAAGATGCAAATGGTGCAGAGTTCCATTTGCACTGTAACATCTGATTAAGTCAAGCGAATCCATTAAGTCGCTCACGGTGAGCGCGGCCACGTCTCAGCCCCCCCTCTGCGACGTCGAGCCACGCGGCGCTGATTTACATGGTGGCCTTTTAGCGCGCAGCCTCAGCACCGGGCGTGCCTTCCCTCCTTTGGTCCGGGGAAGCCCGTGGGGGTGGCGGGTGGCGGGAGGCCGGCGGCCGTGCTGATTGGACGACGCCGTACCCGCGTGACGATTAGGCCCTCGGTGATGGAACTTTGTCGTGTGGGTTGCCGTGGCAGCAGCAGCAGCAGCACTCCGCAGCTCGAGTTTGTAGGAACAGAACAAACCGTGTCTCTTAAGACTCAAGTCGTGGTGACCCCCCCTGTTTGCTCCTCGTTAAGTCAGTGAGGCGGCCGCCGAACCAAAAAAAAAAAAAAAAGAACAGTCTTTCTGCGAGTCGTGAGGCAAAGTATGATGTAAGACATTCAGATCAGAGGACGAGGCTGTGAGCGGCCCCCTCTCCTGAGAACTGTCCTGCCTCTCATTCATTCAGCCGGTCCATCTGTGAACCAGGGGCCCGGTTAGAGTAAGTGTTCAGGTCGGAGCGCCCTCTAAAAACTGACTCTTCGTTAGAGGTCAGAGGTCCATATGGTGGTGTGCTTTCTTCCCCAAAGGAAACTGGACTGTGTTTCGTCTGCCTGTCCGTTCTCTCTTTCCGTGCTGCCCCTGCGTGTTGCGTGTTGTCCATATGTTGACACGGTTTCCCCGGGAGGTACATGCGTGTGTGTCTTCGTGTGTGTGCGTGTTTTTTTTTGCTTGCGTGTGTGTGTGTTTCAGCGTATGTTGACAACTCTGATCACAAAAACACATGTGATGACGAATCATGTGTTGGTATACATAGAAAATTCATATGAATCAAAATTGTTCTTCATGTTATATTTATATTCATAATTATATATTTTGAAAGTACATTTAAGCATCTTGATGCATATTGATTACATGTTGATTACAAAATCATACTAACTTACATCAAATGTGAGTCAAAACTTGATCATGCCATAATGTTACAAAAACGCTTATGTGAAAAGATAAAATGCAGCCCAGCTTTGGAATAATCACTTAAACAACCCTGTGGTATACAATGAAGTGAAATAAAACGCCATGCAGCATCGGATGCAGAACCCTCCTCCAGGGTTTCTACACTGTCGTCACCATGCGGACCTCCTTGGAGCCGGGCTCACTGGGGCCGGTCCAGGCCCAGCCGGCCCCCTGGGGGGAGCGGCTTCTTGAGGACACCACATCCGGGACCTGGAGGCTCAGAGAGGTTCACAGTCATTATGGTTATTTCTGCTGTCTTCACAGCATGGAACCCCTGCTTTGTGCAGATACATGGATGTATAGCCTACAAACACAGCAAAAGCATTCATAATATCTACATTCAAAGTTCAGAGCACCTTAGCTTGTGACTTGTTTTGATATCGCACTGCACAGTTTTCTTACAAAGGCATCCACAGTGTGAAGCTTGAGGAACATTCTGGAACGTTCTGTCTGCAAAGCTGCCAACGAAAAAGGCCGCCACAAGGGACGAGCCGCCAGTCTTAATAGCAGCATTAAAAACAAAGACAGGTATTGTACTGTGATTGCCTTTGGGTTTGCCTTTAAGCGTCTCCAAGACCTAAACACAAAAGAAGCACCCGTATTACCATTTATTTTTAGCTTTAATTATTCGTGACTTATTGCTCAAAAAGCTGAACTCCTGACCCCAGCAGCAGGCTGTACACGAGGTAATTGGAAAAAGCGTAACCTAATTCGGGGGGCTGTGGTCGTCTCTCTCCCCCCCCATTGGCTACTGGTCACGAGGACACGGCGCGCGGTATTGACACGATCGCACGGGTCAACGTGGCAATCCATAAGATCAAACGTGGGCCGGACATTCTAGGCCATTCCACGGGAGCACAATAAGCTCATAAACATTGACAGGCGCGCACGCATTTCACCGCAGCCCGGATGCTTTTGTCGTTGGAATGAACGGAACACACAAAGGTTGTTCCAAAAAGGTTGTTCCTGTGCAGGCTCTGACCGGGTCTGACCTGCATCCAATCATTCATATTAATGGTGGACTCCTTCCTTTCAATCAATCAAATCAATCCATTCATGGATCACAAGAGAGGATACTTTATAAATGGACCCCTTTTGGTCACAGTTATTCAGAACCGAATCTCGAACATTGTTCTGCAGCGTCACCAAACGACGTAATCGCCTCAGCCTTCGTCCGGGAACACCTGTCAATCACAGCGCTGGGGGGACTTGTCAAAGTACGGGCGGGGGAAAAGGGAAGAGGGTTTCAGGAACTCAAGCCTCACACAGAGAGAGAGAGAGAGAGAGACTGCTTGACAGACGGATTGCATTATTCAGCTTCAGCCTCCCCTCCGCCGCCCCCGAGCCCTCAGCTTCACTTCTCCTCTTCCCCTTCTGTTTGTCTTCCTTACCTCGCGGACGCCGACAGAGCCTGGCTGACCGTGGAAACCCTTTGTGAAGTCGTCTGCAAACACAAAACAACTGTTGAGCCTCACCTCAGCTGACCTCGGGGGGGGGGGGGGAGGGCACCACAGCCAGGATCACCCAACGCGGTACGTACTGTACGTCCCACAATACCTCCAACAACGCATGTTTGGTCTCTCACTTGTCGCATAAACGTACGTCGTTTGCAAAGCAATTAAAGGGAAGCGTTAACGAGGACGTGGCGATGGATGCGAGCGCGGGGCGTGTCTTGAGGGCCACGCCGCCCACCGGGACACGCCGAGGTCGTCGGTGCGCGTGACCTTACCTGGGAGGCCTTCGGCGGAATATCCCAGGTTGACCTTTCCTGCCGCCGCCTCAGCAACCGAGCTCCGGCCGCTCACCGATTGGCTGAACCTGGGGACGGGCGGGAGAGCGACAGGCCAATGGGGAGCAGCCGGCCACCGTAATGCACAGTGACATCGGAGCGGTGGGCATGCAGCTGTGAACAGACCCTCAGGGGTTCTCTGTTTTTTTCTCCCACGTCTATCTGGTATTGTTTGGTTTATGTCTCCGCATTCAAGCTATTTTTACCACTATTGCTGGCAAATAAAAACACCATCGTTATTCACAGCGTTTCATTGCGCCCCGCAAAAACCAATGTGATTTAGCACTTCCGATTTACCGTCATTTGAATTGAAATGCCGGCAAATGTGATGTAGCAATACAGCCGCTCCCCACACCTCAGCAGCCACAATTAAAACCTTAATTAAGTTCAACTCAAATACTAAGATGACAGGTTTGAAAGCTTGCACTCAATTTTCTTTTTATAATGAGACACGGGCAAAGCCGAGCCCGGCTCATAAACACATCATATGTATTCACATTCACAGTGGGTTCTTACCTCATACTCCTCGGAAGCACTAATTAAGGCAATGCTACACCAGCGGAATACGTATCAATCATTCATCATTCATCACCATGCACTGTCCACAGTTTTAATTATGAAAGTGAGCTAAACCTACCTTAGGGCTCCCTGCGCGTTTGACTCTGAAATAAAAGCATTGGCATAAATCACCCGCAATCCCAGACCATAAAGGGCGCTGGCCTGTAAATACATTTTCTCTTTTAGATTCCACTCACTTTAGCGACACTTCAATGCTTTTCCACTACGTCTGTGGAAACGGTGAGCACGTCGCCGCTGCATTAACAACACAGCCTTCAGCCTTTTGTTTTTACAGCCAAGGCAGGAGCTGTTTGATAATGACTCTGAACACTCAGTGAGGAGGATGCCGTAGCCCACAGCCCTCCACCAAAGTGCAGACTGCGTTCGCCGGAGGTCGGGAACAGATCGTATCTTCCTCACAGGGATCTTTGTCTTCCCGTTCCAAAGCCCCAACCGACTGCTGTCCAAAGTCATTAAGGTGACTAACAGGAAACTCCCCGTTATGGTCCTGATAATTGCACAGCCCCTCCGCATGTTGGATGTGATAATCCGCAGAAGAGCTGTAGTGATGTGAAACTAAGTGTCTTTCTCTGAGATGTGGAGCATACCGACAGGATATTGATTTAACAATTTGTCAGATATTACAGCGGCTCACACTGTAGTCAAGGGCACTGCTGAGGGATGTATATCACACATCATTACAGGTAGGACATCTGAGAATAATCCTCACCGCCCCCCAGCTCATCTACAAAACCACCACCACCGCGATTCGTCGCGGGTCCTGAATCAGTTACAGGGATTACAGCAAAATTGTTAATGGTGTGACTCTGGGGCCATTTTGTGTTATCGCTCGCCAAACAGGCCTCTGTGTGGCTTTTTTTTTTTTTCTTCTTTTTTTTTTCAACGTTGGCCCGGAACAATGATCTCCTTGGAGACAGCGCTCCATAGACGGCGAGAACAAAGCGGGTTCCAGAATCTTCATGACGCCGGCGCTGTCTTCCATGACAATCACCGGGGGGTGGCCCCGGTACACCGCAGCACAGCCCCAAACCGCGCGGGCTGGGAGAGGTGACAATGCTCACACCTGGCTAAAAACCGCGGGTAATGGCTGCTAACTCTGAACGGATTAAGCTAAGCCTTTTTTTTTTTTCTCTCTCTCTCGAGCCTTTCTAAATCTGTTTGTGATTTCGCAAGTTGCCAGGGTTCTGGTGATTTTCAGTGTTGGCACTGATTTATTAATGTTTACAGTTTTTGTGACAGAGTTTGTGAGTACCGCTACAGGTCTGCGTGGGGAAAGGAATAACAGATTTTAATTTGAAAGTGTTGTTGTGTGGCCCCCTTCACCACACGCAAAGCCCTGAAAGAGGTTGAAGACCACTGGGATCGCAGTGGCGCACTCAGGCACAGACACCAACAGCGGGGGGGGGCGGCCTGAGCACTCAGGACCGTCCGCGATCCTCTGACCGTCTTCTGGGAAACGGACCCCCGGGGGGGAATGTGGACGCAACCATCGCCATCACAAGTCATCAGCAAAAAAAAAACAACAACAGCAACAACAAAAACAACAACGCAACGTAATCAGCAGTCAAGTCACCCGGAGCTGGAACACGAGCGGAAGTGAAGAACAAAAACAGCCACTAAAAAAAAAAAAATCCAACAGCCCTCACCGGTCTCCGCTGTGCTTTTGCGGTTGAGCACCTTCAGGATGTCTTTGGTGATCTTCTTGATGGCGTGGCGCGCCTCGTCCCGCTGCTTGCCCACGCCGTACAGCACCACCAGACGCTGGTTGCACTCGTGGCTGGCGCTCTCCTCCTGGCGTGGCGCCCCCGATGGGGAAAAACAAGATGGCGTTTACGCGGAGTTGACTCCCCCCGCCCCACACCCCCCCTTCGACAAGGCGGCGTTACTGCGCGTGTCAGGAGCACGTGTGTGAAAAGACTTTTAACAAGACCCCCGGGGGGGCTGCGCTTTCCACAAGCCCAGAACCGTGGGCGAGGGGAAGGCCGGAACATTCCTCGGAATGTTTCATTTTAAAAATGTACAATTAACACTAATTAAGTGCAGATCCACCCCCCCCTCAAAACGGCCACGCCCACTCACCTGGGGGATGGGGAAGTGGGTGGCGTACTGGATGTGCCGCGGCTGCTCGTACACCTGGGGGAAGGCGGGGTCCATGCCCTTGTCCTTCAGCCCGGCCTTGCTGTCCTGCTCCGGGACGGGCTTCTCCGGGGACGGGCTGCCCTTGGACTCGCAGTGCATCGTGGGAGAGAACATCTGGAGGAGGGAGAGGAGGGTCAACAGGAGAGCAGGAGTGAATCAAACGCACCTCGGGGGGGGGGGGGGGATGCCGCCGATGGTGCTTTTAGGGGGCGCGGTGCATTCCACCGCCATCGCGCCTACCTCGTCGAAATTGGCGCTGGAGTTGTGATCGACCTCCATGGACTCCGACAGCCCAGTGTCCTGCGGCGAGAGGGGAAAACCACCCGTGACTAAAACGGAAGGCGAACCGCTGGTTCTTTGTGTCAAAGACGACAGGACCCGGGGCGCCCGCCCCCCCCCCCCCGGGGGGCCCCGGGGGGGGGGGGGGGGGGGGGGGGGGGGGGGGGGGGGGGGGGGGG
>JAOPUI010000047.1:12726468-12737190 GCA_027123135.1 Urophycis floridana
GTGTGTGTGTGTGTGTGTGTGTGTGTGTGTGTGTGTGTGTGTGTGTGTGTGTGTGTGTGTGTGTGTGTGTGTGTCGGCGGCATTAAAAAGGAGAGAGAACAGGCTTTAAAGGGCAAAGGAGTACGGCACACGTGGATGAAGATGGCGGTATGGGATATTAACAGGGCGGCTCATGGGGTGGTGTTATATGGAGGAGGTGGGAGGACCGCAGCAAGGGGTTCTGGGTAGGAGGCATTTACAGTGTCCTCCGTTTCTTCCGCTGCCTCCTCTTCCTCCGCAGGGGCCTCCTCCTCGTCCTCCGCCTCCTCCTCCTCCTCCTCCTCCTTCCCCTGGACTTGCTCTATTGTGTCCTGCTCCTCTTCCTCTCTGTGTGTTTTCCCGTTGCGTTCCCCCACAGGAACCTCCTCACTCTGGGTTTAACACAACAGTGAGGCTCACCATCAGGGAGGACACAGCAGTACAGTCAATGGACTGGGGGCTGAAACAAGAGCGTGAGCTGGAAGGGAATACTTATTAGTTTGGAATGATTTCAGGTCAATTCCTTGGAGGGAAGGAAAAAGTGAATGTGCGGTGATTAAAATAAATGAACTGTATTCTAATATCACTATGAAAAATAAACCAGGGCAACCATGTACTATGTTATAATATCACTTTAAACAATTTAAAACCATTCACTGATTTTACCATTTACTGCAACTGCATTTACTGCAACCATTGACTTACTTACATACAACAACCCATGTATTGTTAAGACATATCAGATCATGAACTGCTATGGTTTACCTTGTCAATTAAAATGCAGCCACTGGCCATCATGTTCTTTATACTTAAGGAAGGATCAATTTGTCTAAATGAAACTAAAGCCACTCATGCATGCAACACAGATTAGCTGCATTCCGATCACTGTGAGCAGATTAGCCTATATGGGAATTAAAGGATGGATTACAAGACAACCAGAAGAAGGTGGATCTAAAAAGGGATGAATACAGAGAACAAGGAGGAATGGAAAACGGAGACCAAGCAGGAGGGATGATGGGAGAAAAGGAGGGCATTACTATTGACTCATGGAGGTTCTCCTCTGTACTAGCTTCTTCTGGGTGCGTGCCGTTCTCCTTGATGGTGGTGCCTTCTGCCTGCACCGCTTCCTGTGTCAGGGAGATGCAGGGTTAACTCTGTGCACGCCATCACGCGGACCTCGCCAAGCAACATTCTACAAGCCGTCGTGAAATCCTTCGGATTTTCCAAATACAAACCGTACAAATTTCATCCCTCGCCCATGAAGTGCAAAGTTTGGTATTTATCTAAACTTATTCCAAGTCTGCAGGAGAGATCTATCTTCTGAGTAGTACAGTGTCACAAATGACCTTAAGGACAGAACAGTGGCTGAGCCATTCCAATACACACTCATTTCCATCGGCTGGGGGACTTATTTACATTCAGTCCCGTGTAAGATTCCTTCTATGAAATAGACTCAATACATTGATATTGGGGATAATAGGAAGGAATTCCCACCTTGGATCCTGGGGGTGGGGGCAGCCCTAGGAAGGAGTACACCAGGTTGTCCTCCTTGGCGTTGAAAAAGGTTTCATAGTCCTGTGTGGGAAAGGAGAGGACATCCTTTAACTTAACTAACTAACTTAACTGCGTCTGAATCACGAGCCAATCGCTAGGCGGCTGGTAAGCGACAGTGCGTGCTTTCTTTCTTAAACCACCAACAGAAGTGCACAGCCGTGAAGGGTGCCAGGTGAGGGTGACCATCAGCGAAGAGAGAATTCCCCGGAATAAACGTTCACCATTCACCACACGGGCAACCTCGCCAAAACGCTGCATTGTTTTTTTTTGTTTTTTTTTAAACACAATAGTGTGTAGATTCACATGCTGCACGTCCCATTTCCACGTGCCACCCATCTCAGAATCCTCTCACCCCACAGTAGCTCTCTTCGTTAAAGATCTGAGGCGGCAGGGGGATGCCATTGGAGGGCTTCTTCTCTGAGGGGACGTTCTCTCTCATCCACATGCGGTTGTCCTCGTTGCAGGCGATGTCCAGCGGAGTGTAGTCCACCTTCAGGGCCTCCAGGAACCCCACCACATCCTGCTGCTTCTTCTTGATCTGGGGACACGGCACAAGGTGTAGGGTCTCGTGAACAGGGGGAAACACCACAGCAATCATTTGTAAACAGGGGAAAGCAACATAGCAATAATTTGCAAACAGGGGAGAAAAGACCATAGCAATAATAACAATAATATCGGTAGTCCTAGGAATCAGTAGAATTTCAATTCGCATAGGCCTGCGTACAAATAAAATAGACCACGCTGTTGTAAATATATGCAGAACTAAAGCAAAGTAGCCAACATAGTGTTTTCTCTCAGGGACTTGAAATTCTATAACTTTGCTGAGCGACAAAGTGAAGAGTCGTGTAACTTAAACCTGTTCAAGCAAGTATGCAGACTACACAAAGATGTTCCAGAAGACTCTGCAAGTCAATGGTGGGGTCTTTAACAGGTTGCTCTTTGAGGATTGGTCGGAAATCATGGCGAAAATAATCAAAAGAGTGCAAAGTTACTCTTAACACAAAGCAGTCCACACACAGCCCCCCAGTGCAGTGCACAGGCCTGTGAAGTCAACGTTAAGCGAAGGGACTCCTGAAATCTCTGGCTGCTCTTTTGAAAGCGATCTTGGTTGAGAATCAATCCCACGGTGTGAATAAAACACGTAAAGTTGATCATTTCGACACAAGTCAATCGCACAGACGCACGCTTACCGCAGTGGATCCGGACGAAGAGGCGAGGAACACTTTGATGACCATTTTTTGTTACAATATAAGATGTAGCGTGTAACGAGTGAGTTCTTAAAGGAGCAGGCGTCCCCCTCTAATATTAGTTCCCAGGGTGAAGGACTGATCCGCCGCACCGCTGAGGCTATTTGTGTCCTCGGACTCCATCACTGCGGGATTGGTGGGCTGGCGTCCAGGCGGCAGCACGGACCGACTGATTGGCAACTTCAGCTGTCTGTCGGCCGTCGGCATGGAGGCCGTTAACTTAGTTTGCGGTGACGTGCAAAGTGCATATATGGACAGAAATAGACCCCTGGCAAGGACTGGAGGAGGCTGACTGACTCCCAGACCGTGTACCTGCCAGTGTGGGCCGATCACTATTGATCTCATTGATGAGGCCACACGTGTGTGTAAACATGTCGAAGTCACACATTGGGTGAGAGCGACCAACTCACACAGCTTGCTGTGCGAAATGGTTTGGAAAGGCGTTTTTTGTTTTCCTTTCCAAACTTCATAAACAAGCCACTCCGCACTACGTTTCCCGTCGTGCCCCGCGGGCAGCGCGCCGGCCGTCACCATGGTAACCAGATCCGTTCATCGCGGCGTCCTTCAAGCATCCCGACGATCTGACCCAGTAGGTACGACCTGGTACACCGCCTATTCATTTAATGTAGGCAGTATATTAAAAATAAATAAATAAATAAATAAATAAACCCCACAATGAGGCTATATTCACCTGTGCCCTGCGGCAACCCGTGGATCCATGTAGCTCACTTTAAATAATCAAATGTGACTGATAACTTTGTAACGGATTTAGTTGTAAACATACGCGGCACTATACCGCTTTGTGTTATCTTTCAAGTCGAAAGTATTCCCTTCTTCTCACCTTCTCACCAATACAACATTCCTTGCGACTTGTAAAGGATTTGATCCTTGCAGTAGAGTTGAAGAATCCACGTGTGGAGTCATGTCATCATCCGGACACGCTGCGGAGGCTGGGGGCGATGCTGCAGGCCCGGGCAGTGACCAGCCTGCCTGCTCCTCATCGCATCTTCACTACACGCCTGCGAGTTCCTCTGAGGAGGAGGACTACGTCGAGGCGGAGGAGATGCTGCGTTTAATAGCACACTTTGAATACCTTTCTGTAGAAACCGACAGGAATCTCACACCACCCGTCTGCTTGGCGAGCACCAGATGGGGACCAAGCACACCTATGGAAAGGAGAGGTATCGCGTGTCTAATGATGATCCAATCCAAATTGGGAGTCAGAAACAGACCACATAAATAGGTCTAGATATTCAAATCCAAAAAGGGGCCGTTTTTCTTGTTAACAAGGTGCTCCAAAAGTGCTGAGGCTCCCGCCGATTAAACCAGTAGGGGACGCAGTGCATCGGGTCCAGTCTGCCCGTCGACACCACGCCAAGGAGCTGAGCAGCCAGCTAGGCGACCTGAAGCAGCAGCTGGACGAGGCCACCGCTGAAAACAAGTTCCTGCGACAGCTGCAACACCGCCACGCGGTGGCGCTGCAGCGCTATGAAGACTCCCAGAGCGGCCTCTCACAGGTTCCATCTTGGGCGTGCTCGAAACACCCCACCCGCTCATGCTGAATTAGAAATCATTTCAGAACATCTGTTGTTGTTTTTGTTAGTTTTACACAAAATTAAATGATCACGAGTCATCTAGCTAGTCTACAGCAGCCCCTGGTTTTCAAGACTGGGAATACAAATATTTATTGGGTCACTTGGAAACATATACATAACTGTGTTTCTTTTGCGCAGCTTTAGGCCAGTTTAAGCAAAATTCTCGTATTGGTGTCAGGGTGACCTCCACTGTATCGTCTTTTGATCTACCTACTTATTTCAAGGTGATCTCCAATCTCCCTTAGGTGCTCGGTCAGCACAACAGTGAGGTAAGAGCACTAAAGGAGCGGCTGCAGACCACACGAGGCCATCGCGATAGCCTGGCCGCTCAGCTGCAGGCGACCCAGGGTGAGCTGCGGCGCACGAAGGACCGACTGGGACACCTGCAGGACCTCAGCCAGGACCGCAGCCTGCCCGAGAGAGCGGAGCTCACCCACCGGCTGTCCCGGGCCACCACTGAGCTGGACGAGAAGAACAAGAAGATACAGGTACATAGACCGGAGCGTAGCTCGTCCTTCTTGAGATGGTCCAATTGTTGCCGTGCTGTACCATACTTTAATATTGGGATTTTGTTTTTTCATAGCAGCAGATGAGACACAATCAATCGACGCAATCTTCAACTGTTGTATATCTTACTTTACGCCAGGATTTGGAAAGACACCTCGAGCTGTGCCAGTCGTCGTTCAGTCGGCAGATTGCTACTGAAACCAAGAAGACCAACGAGGCGACGAGACTTACTTACTATCTGGAAGAAAACATTCAGCAGCTGAATCACAAAATCAAAGTATGTTGATTCTAATCATTTAAAAAACATCAATGTTTTTGTCTATTATATTAATAATTTATTTCAGAGGACATTAATCTTCAGATACAGGACGCCGTTCCGGATGAGTTATGTCTAAACTCATAAGAAGTGTAATAACTAAACAAGAGTATGCATTAATTCAATTAGTTGGGCTGACATTTGCACCTTTTGTGATTAAAACTTTCCTAACGAAAGGAAAGCGAGAGAGAACTGGGCGTCGTCAACATTTACTCCCACCGATTTCCAAAGGGATGGAACAGAAAAGGTGGGCCAACTCTGACATCGCTGCTTGTATTGAATGCGGACCACTCTGGATAACTTTTCCTCTTTTCCTTCATTTCATAGCAGCCGCTCCGCTTCCCGTTGAAACTGGACAGCTGGAAGGACAGAGTGGCTTCAGGAGCAGGGTAAGTCTTTTCACTGAACACATTCCTTCACTGATAACTATGGTAACTTAAGTTTGAGATTAACACTGTTGTGGACAAGTAGCTGTCAAAATGGGCAAGTATGATACTAAACCTCACTGGAACTTGGTCGTTTCTGCATACATGTTGTGGTTTGTTGTTGTCAATGTATTAGCAATAACATATCTTCTATGAATCATTTGCTAACCAGAACCGGAATCCAGAACCAGAGTGTGTTAAGGCAAAAGATGAACCAGGGGCTGGTAAGCAACTGATGAAGCAACACAGGCAGATTGCCCTTGTTTTAATTTCAAGACTAAGATTTAGTATACTCACAGTGAGGTAGCAAGAGTACACCAGGGGTTTGTTTACAGGAGGAAACTGCCTTAAGCTACAGAACAGTGTAACACATGGACCAAGGATATTCACTGTAATAAGGACCTACATTTCCCCCCACAACTCAATCTTTAATCTAACATATAGCACCCTTAAAATGGATGTCATCCCTTGTCGTTAGACTCTGATAAACAGGGCGAGTGTTCAGAGCAGGAAACTCCAGATTCGCTTACTTTGCCTGGCGATAATGGAGAGAGCCCGACAGCCAACCCGTGTGCCGAGTCAAACGGAGACCGCGCACGCACAGAGGCACGGGGTGGCCGGCTGCCCCGCCCCATGGCCGCCTCCCCTAAAGGCAAACCAAACCAACGCCCCAGAGCTGGACACCACTGCACTTTGAACAGACCGTCCAGAACCGCCCCTCTGGGGAGTGGTGGCATGCAGGGCAGTGAGAACAGGAGCCCCCCTAGATGGATGGGGAGTGAGGCACAGACGAGACCGTCATCCACGAGCCTGCTGCTGCACGGGAACCACACCCGTCCTCTGACCGCCACGGACCCGCCGAGCAAGGAAAGGAAGAACCAGGACAGGAAGAGGAACCGCCTGAGGGTTTGGTCCAAGTGTGATTAAAGATTTGGCGGGGCTGGATAAACACTCAGGTGTCCACGGTGCCAACATCCATTTCCTTCTGTGGATTTAGTGTTACATTGTTGATTGAATAAATAACACGCAAGCACACATTGACTTAGTGTTCTGTGTGTTTCTGTGTTTTTGTTTAAGACTCACTTCACAGCAAAGCATACATTTATTATCAAATACATTAAAATGTTTACATTAAATAATACATTCAAAGATTTCAACGTTCAACAAAATAAATGAACAAATTCAAGTCTGTACAAAACAAAATAAAAAAAACCCTGCTCCTCTTCGCTTGGCAAACAAAATGCTTCAGGTTTTAGAAAGCATAATTGAAAGCAATGTCCCAAAAAAAAAAAAGTAAATATCAGGTTACATTGTGGGAACCCTCTGGTGGACTAGCTGAGTGCATGGAGACCAAGCGTGACCACTTTGTTGCAGACAACCAGCCAGCATGTGATTCCCACGCCACCTGAACAGAACGAGAAGGCTTGTCAAATTGTGGCTAATTAAACAGCTACTGATTCCCGACCGCTCAATGCACTTTGATCTACCTATTGGGTGAATGCAAATTACTCTTCTATCTAAAAAGGTTGGTTTTCTGCCATGGTGAGATGCTGTCAAATGGCTTTTGCCATCATTTAATGCAAGCTTTGTAATGTATTGTTTGGGAATTCCAATTGACAGTGCTGTGTAAACTTCACCTGTTACTCCGGTTGGGAAAGCCACCAGACGTTCCACAGGAGCAATCCATTTACTGGGAATCACTGTCACGGGATCAGAGTAATACTTCCAAATCAGGGAGACCATGAGCACAGCCTGCCAATTAAGTAAACCAAAAGATAGAAAAGATGGGCATGATTACATTAGGTGGCAATTTATTTGAATGAATAACAGTTGTGTCAAGTCAGCTTAATCACACAGTGGATATATGACTGATATAAAATCAAGATGGAGTTTAAAATATATTTAGCTGTACCAATTGCCATGGAATCTGCAGCAGAAAAATCCAATTACAAAATACTACAATATATAAATCACAAGACACAATTGCCCATGAAATTAATTCCATTATAAATCGGTTACAAGCTCAAAACCTTTTCAGTTTCAGTTATGAATTAACTGAAAAATACTGTTGGTTACAGTTGCTTTGCTGACTCAAATGATGAATAAATCTTACCATTAGCTAGTGATATAATTGACAGCTGATGAGATCTTGCAATTTTCCAGTTAAGATAGTCATAACTAAATGTTGATGGATTCATATCACCTACAGACTGATTGTGTGTGTCGTTGCTGTGCTCAACCACCTACCTGTACAATATAAAACACTATGTTCACAACCCATTTCATTTTAGCCTGTTGTGCAGTTCTTGATTTAACTGAAAAGAGAAGTTATGCACAATAGTAAGCATTGTATTGTGATTATAATCGCTTTAAAGCAAGTTGAAATGTAAACACTGAAACAAATGGCATTCAATACAAAATCAAGCAATGAAGATATGCTTATATTTGTTTAAAATATGTATAAGTTACCTTCAATAAAATGTCTAAAACATAACATGTTTGATCATATATTAACCACATTGTCAGACAGTAATAAATCCAGAACAACTGTTGTGCTCTCACTATTTTAAGTCTTTACGTGTGCCAAAGTAGATGGCCAACTTATTATATAAAGAGATTAAGAAAACCTGCCAAGTGGAAATACTGGCTTCTCCGACAACTCTAGAGCCGTTATGTTGTACTTCATGGGTTCCGGGTGGGAGCCCATGTGTTGTTGTGTGTTTGGACTCCTGTTCTCAGAGATCCATGACCAGAGAGCTACAACATCAACCTGGCAACCCTCCCGAGTCTGGAGGTGGAGAACTCCCTCTCCCGTGTTGTGAATTTGGACTGCAGTACCAATTTAACGCGCTCGGGGTCATGTTACATACATAGTGATTAGATTCTAACGTGCAAGCCATGTATATGTTAGATATACGCAGGTGAGGAAAGTCCCCGGCATTGGGCCCACCACGACTGGTTGCCAGAATACTGTTGACGGTCTCCCCTTTCATTGCCCCTTACCGTGTGTCTTCAATTTATCCGTCATCTTGTTGATTTTGCGCTCCAGCCGAGCATATCTAGCGAACTCATCCATCATGCTGATGGAAGAGTGTTCCTTCTTCATCTCCTGGATCTCTGCCCTCATCTCGCTCTCCTGCTCCGCATCCTTCTGGACCACTCTGGACAGCTGTACACAAACAACACTTAATTTAGGTGCATGATCTTACTATCTTCATTACAAAAAAAAACGACTCACTGATGTTTTTTTGTTTTTGTTTTGAGGTAACTCCCAAATATGTCTTCCGTCTCGTTCTATGCAAACAAAGTGAGCTAACACTAGCCGGGCCTGCTGAGCTTTATAACATGACATTATAACATGACTTGTGTTGTACAACATGAGTCATGTTATTAGTTTCATCTTATCGTGAGCTCAGCTTTGTGTAGACTGGGCTGGCGTTTCAATTATAGGGAAGAGTCACGGCTGAGCCCACATTGTAATAGCGACACGTTGAATCACCGCGTATTCATACTCACAAAGGACGATATTGATGGCAGAAGTATTTTCATGAAATTGCAAATGAATACCGACAGCAGCACCAGCAGCCACGCACCCCCAGCCGCCATGTTGTTTCTTCTTCTTCTTCCTCCTCCTCTTCTTCTCCTTCCCCCCAGCCTGCAGTGCTGTGCCTGGCCCGCTCTCACAGGACACACGGACACTAATTCATGTTTTATTGTAGTTTTATTTCAAACAGAACATGTACAAGCCGATATCGGGGGTGCTTGAAACGTGAACCCATTTCACTAAACCCAACCATTTTCATTAAAACAGCGCACACACACGTCAGCAATATATTTGGTGTCCTTTCCGGCTATATACTTTCCAAGCTCGTTTATTGTAAAAACCGGAGTGTGAGGTCAGCTGATTGGCACGCAGACCTGACCATACAGGTAACTTGCTTTGGTTTAAAAACGTGTTGCCTGCGTACCAAAGCCAATGAATGAGACCGGGGGGCGGAGAGATCGCCCTCCCGTCCCGGAGGTTGGTATAGACCAGAGAGGATCCAATCCGGTTTCAGCTGGTTTATGGTACCGATGCTGGAACATTTATGTTCTGAAGTTACAGCGTGTTCTTCTCCCGTCGAGACACATGCAGTGTAGGACATCGTGCACACTCCTGTAGGACAAGCTCACTGTTGCCCAAGTCCAGCAAGTTAAGACCACATTTTTCATTGTTCTGTAGACTTTTACGCGCTACGCCACCATGGGAAAAAGGAACATGGCCAACGTAAGTTCAAATTGACACACTGTACGCCGATATTTCAAAACTAAATCTTATAATCTACTCTTGCGAACAACGTGCTGTACCATACGCGCTGCAATATTGCAGTGTGCACGCTCCGGAAGATCGAGAGGCTCGCGCTGCACTCCACTCGGGGTCTCGCGGCGTGTGCGCGCTGTTGATGTGGAAGTGGCGCCTTTTTACTTAGCGCCGTGTAACCGTTTTGTGTCGCTGTAAGATTGTGTGTTTTCGTCGATGCGCTTTGCGATATATACGTGTTTGGATAACGGGGAACATAACGTTCTGTGGTGTCCATAACCAATTAGCCCTCTGGGTAATGAGATTAGACAATGGGGTCTGTAGTCGCCAGCGCGTAGCCCTTGTAAACATTGTTTGCGTAATTGGGTATGGTGGTGGGTGGACGGACCCTGTCGTTTTGGTTCGCGGCTATCATTCAACGATATCTTGACAAAACCGTCGATTAAGTGCACGATTACAGCGATCAATATTATATATGTATATAAATATATACCATCACTTGTGACCTCCGTGCGCGAAGGCGTAACCTATAGGGGGAGTGTGCGCGACACCCTCCGGGCACAGGGGTCGTCTTTTCTTTCAGCGTCATGGCAGTCGGACGCCATTCATAAAGCAACGGATCACTTATAGAATCAAAGTAATGCAGATGAGAAAAGGTGCATTCAAGTGCAAATCGTGAATTATTATCTGCGTAATACGCTCTACGGTCGGCTGCGTGTGTTGCTTTAACGCGTTTTTTTTTTTTTTTTTTTTTCGGGGG
>JAOPUI010000047.1:12737290-12753802 GCA_027123135.1 Urophycis floridana
AGGGGGGGGGGGGTGTAGAGAGAGAGAGAGAGAGAGAGAGAGGAACATTTGGCCTCCGGTATAATCGACTACCCCGTTGCTACTGACAGCAGAAGCAGGGGAATCTAAGCCTAATAGCACCCTGAAGACAGACACGCACACACACACACACACACACGCACACGCACGCACAGGCACGTGCGCGCACACACACGCCATGTCGCAGAGAGCGAGAGATGAGCTCAGTTTCTCTCTGCCCTTGTTCTCTTTGTATCAATGTATTTTTTTTTTACTCCCGTTGTCCTAGCATCTCTCTCTCTCTCTCTCTCTCTCTCTTTCTCTCTCCTAAATGTTTTTGTTTGTCGTTTCTCTTCCTGTTATTTGCTTCTGGTTATAGACCATTTCTCCTCTGTTCTCTCCCTCTCTCTCCCTGCCTCCGTCCTCTCATCATGGCGTGTTGTACTCCACTGCATCTGTCTTCCACAGCCATCAGAACTTATTGGAGGGTGAGCGAGCGAGAGAGAGAGAGAGAGAGAGGTGGGATGGAGGGAGAGGGATGGCTACATGAAGAGAGAGGGGGAGGAGGGGGGCAGAATCTGTGGTTACAGAGTGGCGATGAAGGATGTCTCCTGGCTGTGTGTGCCTGTGTGTGTGTGTGTGTTTGTGCGCCTGTGTGTGTGTGTGTGTTTGTGCGCCTGTGTGTGTGTGTGTGTGTGTTTGTGCGCCTGTGTGTGTGTGCGCGTGTGTGTGTTTGTTTAAGTATTAAGACGAGTCTCGTCCTCGTCAATGGCGCGAGACCCTATAGTGTGGAGGTTCACGAGCGGCTCGTGAACCGACCCCACCGCGAGTCCACGTGGGGGCGGAGCAGCGTCCCGCATCCTGCTCCCAAAAGTCCACCATGGCTGCTGCGCAAACTTTACATTGTTATTTTCGGATCTTTTGACCAGTAACATCCTTATATGGGGCTCCATTGTATCGTTTTTGTGTGCTAAACAACGTTTGTCATTTATTCAAGAGTGTATAAATAACAACCTATAAATCCCACGTACGCCATTCACATTGAAATATAACCTGCTACTGTTGGGGGACACGCCAGCGGGACAGCGTGCCCATCCCCCTGACGTTACACGCCCACATTTGATCGCTTGTGAGTTACTGACTTTTTTTTTTGGCCCACAGGAGACTGAAAACGAGGTACAGGTAGGTACACATTTGCTTTGTTTCTTTGGCAACATCTTTTGCTTTTTTTTGCTTTTAAGAAATGTAATTAAACACGATTTTTCTTTTGTTTTAGCCAAGACGGTCTACACGATTGTCTGTAAGTAACAACTCCCATACTTGTATTAAGTATAAATTAATTATATCCATGAATCCACAATGTTCTGCAGATGTCATTTGATACTCATACCATTTGTTTTCTGTTTTCAGCAACAAGTGACAGTCAGTGAGTCTCAAGAAAAGGTAACCAGTCAAGATCACTTCTATACATTTCTATACATACAGTATACTCTCATCGGGAATTCAACTAGCATTTTTGTGTACGCTAAATGTACATTTGTTTGGTCACTAAGGCACCGAAGCCATCTGCCAAGAAGGCCAAATCAGTAGTGAAGGCCAAGCCAGAGGAAGAGAAGAAGGAGAAGAAGGCGAAGCAGGACAAGAAGGAGAAGAAGGAGAAGGATGAGAAGGCTGAGGAGGACGTAGCCGAAACTGAAGAAGCTTCGACACAGAACGGGGAGGAGAAAGCTGAAGCAGAGGTACCCTGGTGACATCACCTCACATTTCCTGTCATGCAGAGCTACGGTGGTTGAAAAGGCATCTTCTCTGTCACCCCTAGGAGGCTCCAGCAGAGGACGCAGAGGCGGAGGAGAAAGACGAGGCAGAATAACCCAAACTCATCCATAAGCTCGCCCCAACCTCCTTTCTTAAGTGACGCAGAGAATTTTATATCAACTATTTTTTTATGGAATGGCAGAAAGGGTTTTAGTGGTAACATTGTAGGTTTTCTTTTCAATGTACAAATGTGTACCTTCAATTTTTACCTCTGTGTTTTTGAGAAAGGATACAATTGTGTGTTTTTACATTTTTTTTTCTTCATTTTTACATGTATGTTTGGGTTTTCTGTTGGAGGGGAGGGGGGGGGGATAAATCAGTTATATTCACCTGCATTAAATGCAATCTGTTAGTGATACATATTTTGATGTCAGAGTTTGGCTAAAACATTCCAAAGGCTACATGAGGGACATTTGTATCATGGTTATTTGGGGGATATATACAAAATGAAAAGGTTTAGACTTTAATGGGAAAACCGGAGGCTGTAACTTACTGTAACAAACTTTACTTTATCCATAACTTTTCCATACATCGGTTAGATTTGCTGTGCATTCTTCCTTTTAATAACTTGTTATTGGAAATAGTCGGGCCATAGCTGTGTGATATTGCATTTTCGGTTTTACAATGACATGTTATATATCATTTGTATAGCTATTGTGAAAGTGTTATTTTGAATTACAACTTAATTTTTTTCCAATTGCAGTATGTAATGGTACACGAATGAGTGTTTAAATGAATGTTATTTGCCATGGTGAAAAGAAACGACAAAATACAGTATTGCTCATGCTTGAGTAAGCTTATCCTTTAGGATGCTAACTATTGAATAACTCATTTCACTTAATTGCACAATTATATATTCCATGAGTAGTTGTACCTTGGTTTTGATTTAAGAATTAGTTTTGTCTACCTTTTGTAGTTTTGTAGCTATGTCTGTATTTTGGTTGGATGAAAGACAATAAAAAAAGTGTCAACAACACGTGTAGACTAACGTAAATCAATCGTAACAATGTGAAATATCTAAAGATACAAACGAGTTATCTACAATATATGTGTCTACATATGCAGAGATATATATCGGCTGTGTAAGGCTTTCTTTAGCTCTTTGGTCGACTAATGTGCCGTCAGAACAACACGGGCAGGTTACGGAATACATCTCATGACGTCACATCCATAACTCGACCTTGGCGAATCTGCCGGCCTGGCGGAGAATAAAATGTAATTTACTGGTGACGAGTGGGGAGCGGCACGTCGCCACGTATGTAAAAAAAAACATAAATCGAGATAACGTTTTTAAAAATCAACAACAACAACAACAAAACCGTGCTCCAGCGTGCGGAGCCGTGCGGGTCTTTGTTGTGGAGGAGCGGGCCGTCCTCCTCCCCACCCCCTGTTTCCTCCGCCGGGGCGGAAGTAACGCGGCTCGCTGAGGCCTCATCCTCCCAATGGCGACCGACGGCAGGCTGAGCAGAAAGCGGGAGCAACCGTGGAGGGGGTCGGAGCTGTGTAGCCGAAATTAAATAAATATTTCATACTCGTTGTTGTTACAAAGTTAGTCGAAATCCTTACACCTATAAAATCCCGACCGATTCAATGGCCAAAAATCGGAATATTTCGCTCCTTGAGTCGGGTAAGACACGCTGGTAACCTAATTGATCTCTCAATCTGCAAGAATATCATCGAGTTAATTGATATCCAATTGTTCTCACGATGTTCCTTCATTCGTTCCCAGAGCTGTATTTTTTGATTTCTCGGTTTCTAACAACGGGTCCTTGTCGGAGAACGGCCGAGGTGAGCTGGCATGTTTTGACTGCAACGGCGTCTTGTACTTGAAACCACTTTACTCGCATGTGTGTATGTGTTAACAGATCATCCCTTCTCAAACTCGTCTTCATCTATTACAGATTCTAGCCAGCGAAATCCAACAATATCAGGTGTGTATGCGGTACGCCTAGCCACCGCCACACGGGTCTGCCAGCGACCTCCTCTCTCCCCGTCTGGAGCATACAACTTGTATCGCTGGCGACTTTTAGCGTCTCTGGACGTGTCGCTCGTTTGACATCACACGTTTTACTAACTTAATTTGTCGCTGCCTTCCCCCCCATCGTCGTTAAAAGCGTCGGTAACCACGGTCTTCTCGTTTCACAGCTTTTACCCAGGAGACTAGACTGGCAAGGAAACGAGCACCCACGATCATACGAGGATCTGGTAACGTGTTTAATTGTTTGGAAGTTTGACTGTCGGTGTTGTGTTGTTGTCTTGTGACAGAAGGGTCGAGCCCATGCTCCGGCTTGTTTACTGTCTTTGTTCGCTCTCCTCGGGCCGTTTGTTGCTCTACCGTCCGCAAACGAGCGTTGTGGTACGGCACACACTCCACGGGTGTAAAGTATTTGTTTTAGCACCGAAACCAGGTACCATTACAGGGGAGGGAGGGGGTTATTGGATAGAGCTTTTATAAAAATTTAGCTTCGGTGTTGTACTGCAGATAGGGTGGATGGGCTTCGCTTAGCGCTACGTCAAGATGGCTCCGCCAACCGAATGGAAGGCCTCCGTACGCTGTCTCTGCGTTGGATCGCATGTGACCTGTGTTGTGATTGGTCCGCACCGGGCTGTGTTTTGCATGGTGGGCCCCGCCCTCCAGGAAAACGGTGTGCTGGTCAATGGGTTCAGAAGAAGCTATAATAACTACAATATCGCGGTGCTACCGGTTACAATTTCTTGCGATATGTGCTGTATAATTCACTTCTAAAATATTCTCAAATAGCTATAAGACAACCATTATCTGAGCCTCGTCACCTCTGTCGCACGGTGTCCCTTTTCCTTGTGTTTCTTTCAAAAAGGTCGCAGCCAACAGACACATTGCACCAGATCATTTGCTTCAGATATGCAAGCAACTGGGACCACTTCTGGACAGAGACGTGCCATCATGTGTCCCCGGTGTGCATTCTCTTCTTGGGTCCGGAAAGCAGTCAATGCTGCGAAAAGCAAAAGGTACTGAATAGCACAGCCGTCGCAGATTACATCTGTTTACGTTTGCATGCACTGTACAGTTGCATCAATCAATAGTATTGCTAGGGACATTTAATTCAACCCTTAAAGTTGGTAGGCACATATCCCTACCTTCCCTTCTCTAAAATATTTCTATATTATATATGTTTTATTTTATTTATTATATGATCTCCCTCCCCCCATAAGGACCTACATGCTACATTATCGTGACATCTTCAGACCGTCTGTTACATTAACGCACAGTGTGTACTCATTGGGGACCACCATTTTTGCTGGCACTACTGTTCCGTGTTGATTGTATATATATTTATAGTTATATTACTTGTATTTTAATACTGTTTTTCTTTGCACCAATTACACCAAGTCAAATTCCTTGTAGGTGCAAACCTACTTGGCAATAAACTTGATTCTGATTCTGATTAAGACCTCCAGTTGTTAATATTGATGATATTGTGCTTTTATCACTTGTTAGTTGCCTTGGCTAGTGCCTGCTAAATATATAATGTAAAATAAATGGTCTGCAATGTGCAACCCTTCTCCCTCACTCACTCTCTTCCTCTGTCTCTCTCCCAGGCTGCGACAGTGTCTGGCTGAAAGCCTCATCATATGCAGCCCTTCACAGGGGAAGACCACCAGAGAGGCCTTTGAACTCCAAGAAGCCCCCGCACCTAGGTACGGCCTGCCCTCCCTCTAAACCTCCGCTTGGGGTATGAGTCAGGCCTACTGCCCATCACTCTGCTCAGGCCTTTTTATAGTCATGCTTGCCCACCACATATCAGTCACAGGATCACAGCTTGGCAGCGGTGAATCCAGATAGTGGGGCTTCTGCATCAGTAGGACTATTTTTTTTATTGTTTAAAAAGAACATGGGTCATTGAAAGCATTGTTGTCATTCAATGCCTGTCATACAAAGTGCAAATTTATATAGTATTTGAGAACACATAGATTCGGCTAAAAAGTGGGCATGTTGAAGATTAATCGCATGGGGGTTAAGACAAGTGTTTCAGAAGCACATGCAGGTTCATGAGTGGCACTAGGTGCTTCCAGGAATGCATTTTCAGATGGATATCTGTTCACTCTGTCGATGTCTTTACCACATTGGAAGGCGGTTCCAATGTGCCTATGTTTCCCTCCCTGCGTGTTCGTTTCTTCTTTCTTCTTATATGTTGTTGTCATCCGATCACTGAAAATACTGTTTACATTACATTTAATATACAGCGTTCTTCTTGGTAAAAAAAAAACAAAAGCATAAATGCAAAGGCAAATATTTCTGTCTATCTGCTATCTCTTCACTGTTTCTTTCCTCCCCACTGCTGGGTTTTTATTAAATTTTTTTGTGGAATTGTGCAATTGGTCACATGTCCGTGCCGTGTTCCTCATGGGCCCTGGGTCTGTATTTATCGTGGAGATCCTCACGGCGTCTGCGGCTTCTCTCGTCCACACAGTGGAGGTGTGCAGGGGAAGGGAGCTGACGGGATGTCAGAGATACAGCTCCATCCACCCTGTCAGCAACTATCAGCACATGAGGCTGCACAGGCGCATTCTTGGCCATCTTTCTGCAGTGTACTGTATCGCGTTCGACCGCACCGGCCTCAGGATTTTCACCGTGAGTCTGAAAAGCAATTATGCTTCTTTTTTTGTTTTTGTTTGGATATTTTGTTAATGGGCAGTGGGGGGGGGGGGTTGTTATGTGAGAGTGGTTTGGCCGAGAAACGCACTTGTCGTGTTCTCTGAACACGTGTTGAAATGCCCATGTCTCGGTGATTGCGTAACAACACGAGCTGCTCTGTCTGTCGCCGTCCGTCCGTGCGTGCCTCAGGGCTCGGACGACTGCCTGGTCAAGATCTGGTCCTCGTTCGACGGCAGTCTGCACGCCACGCTGCGCGGACACTCTGCCGAGATCACAGACCTGGCGGTCAGCTACGAGAACACGCTGATCGCGGCGGGCAGCTGTGACAAGACCATCCGCGTTTGGTGCCTTCGTACCTGCGCCCCTGTGGCCGTGCTCCAGGGGCACAGTGGATCAATTACCTCCCTACAGGTGAGCGGTCCGTCCTGAGGCCTCGCGCTGGCATCCCAGGCACCCCTGTATATATACTCTTATCTTCTGTATGGAGGATTTCAGGTTCGTCAGCGCCATTGCGTGGGCCTGATTGACAGCGCTGTATTTTTGCACAACAAGGTCATTCTCCTGTCAGTGCTGTCGGGCCCAACTGTTATGTTATGTCCGAGGCTGGTCACTGGGGATGTTTCTCTTGCCCAAGGTGGTGGTGTCAAGAACGCTCAGTGGCTCAGTCAATCCTATTCCTCAGTATCAAGCCGACGCATGGCACATACCCAGGCGCAGACCTCATTTGTATCGATACGCTTTAAACCATTCTGCTTTTATGGAATTAAGTGACTTGATGCGTAGCCCGGCTATGATGGCCCAGGTCAGCCAGAAAATGATGCTTAGAATGATGCCACAAAAAGTATCGCTATCACTGTACCTTTTCAATACTGAGCAAAGGGTTAAAGACTCCTTTTCTTTTCCCAGTTCTCACCATTTGCCAAGGGCTCAAAGCGCTACATGCTTTCGACTGGAACTGATGCTACTGTCTGTTTCTGGCAGTGGGATGTCAATAACATCAACTTTAGGTAAGTGCCTTGAGGATGTCTACTGCTCATTAGCTGTTTTTATTTGTGCGCTGTATCAAGCAAAATTAACACGCATCTTTGTTCCTCTTCAAGCGATCGGCCGCACAAGTTCGTAGAGAGGCCAAGGCCAGGAGTACAGACCGTGTGCTCCTCATTCAGTCCAGGTAACGACACCATTTCAATCTGCGAATCTCCAGAAATACAAGTGACCAAGCCTATTGCCGTTCACGTGGCATTCATGCCATGAGATTGTGTTGTGGCGTGTCGCGCATGCCGCTATCTGGTTACTGTGCGGAAACGATTGTCGGGCCACACCAGAAAAACCAAATGTTGGTCTCGGTGGAAAGACCACAAAGGAAGTGAAAGGGTTGGGATCAGGAGACCGTGCAAGCCACGGAATCCGTGACGAGTCTGCATCGTGTTCATCTTGTTGGAACATCTTTTCGTGCCGTCTGTTGGTGCTGTGTGCGTGGTGACGTGGGGGCAGCGTCACGCTGGCGTGGTCTGTTCGATGGTGGATAAACGACGAGTCGTCGAGGCGTGCCCCCCGAATGGTCGCGTGTCCCTTTTTGTTAGGATCCGCGGGCCGGTAGCGTTACACACCGTCACACACGGGCTTACCGGAACCCGTGTTCCACCGAGGTCTGGTGCTGCCGCCGTGCGCACAGCATGTGTGTCACACCTGTCAGTGTGTCACACCTGTCATCCTCCACCAACATCAGCACCCACCCAGCTGCTGGCTGCTGTAGCCCAGACAGACCGGTGAGGTATGGGAAGGCACGGCGAGGTGACGACACCTGATTTTTACCAGTGTTGGTGAACCCATGAGACGCTTTTTGGGTGAAAAGTACAAGAAGGGATCTAGTGAGGCGCCGGGAGGGGCTGGCTTGGTGTGGACTCCACAATGGAAACCACCTGATCGGTGTGGCTTCACGTGACGGACCTTAATTGAATGCCAAGTTATACCAGATGCCAAACAACGTGTTGGTAACGCCGGTAAAAGGGTTATGCGCATCAGCAGATATATATGGGCAGCTTTGGTGAAGGTTGGCTTGATTGCGTCGCTATCAATAATGCAGTGTTTGGTTGGTATCATAACACGCTGGCTAGTGTTGAACCATTTTATTCATTTTATTTTCTCCCCATTTTCACAGGCGGCATGTTCTTGGCGACGGGCAGCACCGACGATGTCATCAGAATATATTTTTTGGGATGCGGCAATCCTGAGAAAGTGTCTGAGCTTCACGAGCACACGGTGAGTGGTCCGAGCCCACGCAGCCATCCCCGCATCGTCACCGCGACGCCGGCCGGGCCGAAACCAAAGTATTTCAATGCTCATTCTCCTCTTCTGCGTTTTAGGACAAAGTGGACAGCATCCAGTTCTGCCACTCGACAGAGAGGTTTGTCCGAGCCCTTCTCAAAACGCCTGAACGCAGCGTCTGCCGCCTCGCTCTGCCGGCGGGGACGCGCTGCGCGGGAGTCTGACCGTGTCCGTGCGTTGCTGCTCTCCGCAGGTTCGTGAGCGGCAGTCGGGACGGAACGGCGCGGATCTGGAGGCTCCATCACCGGCAGCAGTGGAGATGCCTCCTGCTGAACATGTCGGACACGCTGCCGGGGTACGTCCGCCGCCGCCGCGGTCGCCGCCATTTTGAAAAAGCCAAAGCGTGTTCCGTGCACTCAGAGGAGAGCTGGGAGACATTGTGCATGCACACCACCGCTTCTACTGTCAATATTGAGTCAATATTTGAGGTTTTCCCAAAGAAGACAATTCTTCGACGCCTCGCAGGCATGTCTTATCTTTACAACGTGCCGCGTCTGCCCGTTCCATCAGTGCCGATGCGACGACCGGAGAGGACATGTACTTCAAGCCCAAGGTCACCATGGTGGCCTGGGATCGCCATGACAACACGGTCATCACCGCCGTCAACAACCACCTCCTCAAAGTGTGGAACTCCTACACGGGGCAGCTGCTGCACATCTTAAAGGTAAGGTGAAGCCACGGCCATGTTATGCATCATGCCGCCATGTGCTTGTGTAACAGTGGCTGCACTGACTCATTCTGCGTCCGTGAGGCCACACGGGGTGTTGTTATCCGGTTAGTTAATTTATTTTGAAACCCATTCCGTTTTTCAATTAGTTTTCAAGAGCTTTGCGTCAGAAAAAGATGTCATCTTGGGCTTTAAGCCCTCAGATGGACGATGGAAGACCGTAATGGAGACAAATTTACCTCCCATCGGTTGGAGCGTATTTTATACTTCTGTGATAATTGGCGTGGGGCAACATGACTTGAGCAAGTGTGCGTTCTGAAGGACCCGAGACGTGATCGTTTTATGACTCTGAAATGCGTCACGCGGCCCCGGGGCGTCCATGCGAGGGCGGCGCGGTGTTCTGAGCTCCTGCGGCGGTGGTTCTGTGCTGCAGGGCCACGAGGCGGAGGTGTTTGTCCTGGAGCCCCATCCCTTTGACCCCCGGATCATCCTCTCGGCGGGCCACGACGGCAGCGTCTTCATCTGGGACCTGCAGCGCGGCGTCAAGACGCAGCACTATTTCAACATGGTGAGTCGGGGCGGCTTTGAAGGTCATGGGGAAGTGGGATGGGCTCCTGGGAGCTTGTGAGCTCTGCACCGTTGTTCAGCCAGTGGCGTGGGGCGACCGATCCCGCCATGAAAGTCCGAGAACTTTGACTTAAGCGAGTACCGCCAGATTCTGGTGGTAACAGTCCTTAGCTGTGCACTTTTTCTGACTCGTTTCCCCCTCATTTCCCCCGTTTCCTGTACACCGTCTGTCTGTCTGTCTGTCTCTCACCCACATGTCTAGATCGAGGGCCAGGGTCACGGAGCCGTGTTCGACTGTAAATTCACCCCCGACGGCCAGCGCTTCGCTTGCACAGACTCCCACGGCCACCTGCTCATCTTCGGCTTTGGCAGTTCCAAGCCCTACGAGAAGGCAAGACGCGCGCAGTCATCGCTGTACAATCACCACGCCACACTGCGCCAAACGCACGTCCCTCCTCTCTTCTTAAGAGACCAAGCTGGTTCTGTTCTGAAATCTTTTCCCATTATGCTGGTGAAGACCTAGGATTTCGCACATACTTGACACGCATAACGCTGCCCTGCTCATGAATGCCCTTCTAAATGTCAGAAGTCACATTGTATCTGCTGAGTTGATTCTTGTAGAGTCTCATGAGCCTCGTCTTTCACAACGTGTCATCGAACCGGAGGTGGAATGAGTCGGCAGCCGGGACCGAAAAAATGACACGTTGCCGTTGTGACATCACGGTCGCCATGACGTCGCCGTCGCCATGACGATGCCGTCCCCTCCACCCACAGCTTCCGGAGCAGGTGTTCTTCCACACGGACTACCGGCCGCTGATCAGGGACGCCAACGGCTTCGTGCTGGACGAGCAGACGCAGCAGGCCCCGCACCTGATGCCGCCGGCCTTCCTGGTGGACGTGGACGGGAACCCGCACCCACCCAGGTGTGTGTGTCTGTCTGTCTGTCTGTCGGAGACGACAAACTCTTGAAATGGGGCTACTGTGGTCTAGTAGTTTGTGTCTTTCATTTTTGTTTTGACCCAGAATGAAGGGTGTCTGTAGAGTAACACCCTTACTTCTTCACCGCCCCCTCCCAGGTTCCAGCGCCTCGTCCCGGGGAGGGAGAACATTTCGGCCGAGCATCTGGTTCCCCAGCTGGGATACGTCGCCACCAGTAAGAACCGAAGGAACCGCGTTGTGAATCTAGTCTCCCCTAGGCTGCTGCTTCGTTATGAACCGCACCCCTCCTGGATGCAAAGGAGAAACGGGGTTTTGTATTTAAAACCCCCACAAAGCTCGGCGACGTGACCGCCGTCGACTCGCGGCTCTGGGGCGGTGTTGTCATTCTTATTATTATGGTCTGGCGTCTGGCAGGCGACGGCGAGGTGGTGGAGCAGGTCATCAGCCAGCAGACGGCCGACCACGAGGAGACGGCCGCCAGACGCAGCGCGCTGGACGAGGCCATCCGCCAGCTGCAGCAGCAGCAGGACCAGCGTGGTGGTGTCATCGGGGGTGGTGGTGTTGGTGTTGGTGGTGGTGTCGGCGGTGGTGTCGGCGGAGCCCAGGTGGCAGGCCCGGCAGGCCCCGTGGCAGTGAGACCGGCTGCTGCTGCGGCTGCTGCACCTGATGACCAGTCTCTGATGCCAGCACCGGCTGCCGTGGCCCCCAGCACGCCGCGCAGAGGTACTGTGTGTGTGTGTGTGTGTGTGTGTTCCTTTCCAGCGCCACAGTGTTACATTTCAACTTACGGCCCATTTAATTTCTGAAATGGTTCAAGGTCGTTTTTTTTTTTTTTCGGCTCCCGGTCCGATCCGGACTCGGGGCTTCAGTGTGACGCGACGTGACTCACAGCGGGCGGGACGACACGCGTCGGGGAGATTCTGGGTCTTGATCTGTGTTTGACACAATGTGTGGCGCCCAGACGCGTGCCAAGGGTTCGAGCAGAGCTGGAAAGGCCGCTCACACCTGCTCTGTGCCGGTGGGGGTGCTCTCATTGGACACACAAACCCCTTAGACTCCAATTAAGACACATGGCGTGGTTGACCGTTTGGGGGTTCTGTAATTGATTGTTAAACTAAAGGCGGAGGTTTACAGGGCGTGTAGGTTCAGTGAAACTGCACCACAGCTCTGGCGTCTCGCAGGGAACAGAATACACTGTTCTGGATGAATACACTGTTCCCATCGCCCCTCAGTGTAGCATAGTACACCCTGTACTATACAGAACCCTGTGAAGTGCATGGTGTACTATGCTATAGTACACCATGCACTATACTACACCCTGTACTATACAGAACCATGTAAAGTACATGGTGTACTTTGCTATAGTACACCCTGTACTAAACCGAACCATGTAAAGTACACGGTGTACTATGCTATAGTACACCGTGTACGATGGTACATCCTGTATTAAACTGAACCATCTAAAGTACATGGTGTACTATGCTTAGTACACCATATGCGATGGGACATTCTGTACTAATTCAAACCATGTAAAGTACATGGTGTACTATAGTATGGCACTGTCTGTACGATACAGAATCCTGTATGATACAGACCCCTGTATGGTAAAGGGTGTGCTTTCCATGCCTCTGTGTAGTACGCTCTGCACCATAGGTCGTCTTTTACATATACATTTACATTTAGGGCATTTAGCAGACGCTTTTATCCAAGGCCACTTACAAAGAGTATATTTGTCATAAGAAGGTGAAACATTTACTTGCTGCTAATACAGTAAGAAAGTCACCAGAACAAGTTTCAAGCATTTCAATTGCTAGGTTAACCTTTGCTAGTATACAACATCTCTGACTAAGTGGCAAGTTATAAAGTGCGATTAAAGTGCCAAGAGGTACAACAAATAAGAGCATGAGGGTAGGGTTATTTTATTTTATTTGTTTATTTTTTTAAGGGGATGGATGTTATGCAGAGTTCAGGTGAACTCTGAACAAGTGGGTCGTCAGTCTCTTCTGGAAGATGGGGAGTGACTCTGCAGTCCCGAACATTGGCAGGGAGCTCGTTCCAGCACTGCGGTGCCAAAATGGAGAAGAGCTGTGATTTTTCACACCTTTCATACATGACTCCCCAGCGCACGCTCCCTCTCGTATAGGAGTGCATGTGGCCCCACATAGAAAGTAATGTCCCCACAAGAGAGAAACCGTGCATCAATCACATGCCCGCCATGGCATGTCAGCAGGTCCGAAGTCAAAATCAAAGACATTGGGCAACGAATGAGGAAATGCCTTTGTTTATGTGAAAACAAAAATGCGTTAACACTGACAGCACACGTCTTGTATACATAATGTGTATACATGTATGACTGCTGCTTAAATGAAAGTGTCTTGCAGACTAGCGGACTGGATCCCGGAGCTGCCCTATGACATGGGCTGGCTTCATGGGATGACCGGGCACCTCGACAGACCAGCAGGCCGCGAGGATCAGGGCCATTCAGACACGTATGTTTTCAAACCTCACTTGAATACTTTTGGTACTACCTGTTGGATGCGTTTTTCTTTGCCTAGCGTGACATCCCCAGACCAATTCGGCCATTGTGTATTGGTCTGGAGCGTGTGACAGTTCAGCGGCGACCATCTTGGTTGTTTATGAAAATGGCTCAACAGCTCTCCCATAGGGAGGTCCCCTGTATAGTCATAGTATTAAACCCGCCCAATATTCGATAAACTGTTGTAATCTACCCAACTCCAGTTTATGGATCTGGCAAATAAACCATGAAGGAACGTTTTGCCATTGTAGTGCCCATTGCCAACCGAGGTAGTTTGGCTCGTGTCTTCACCATCACTGACACACAAGTCCATATAGATGGCGGTTGGATGAATACCATTGTAGCACAATGGACGAGGGCCTTTGTGTCCGCCAGGCTTCTCTCCCCCCCCCACCCGCCCTCTGAGACCCTCGCTCTCCTCCCTCCAGGGACACGCCTCCCCCCGGGTGCACCAGCCTGCCCTCCCCACCGGTCCCCCTCAAACAGAGCGGGGAAGACTTTGTCTACCCTTTGACCCCGGAGGCCACTCCCACCCAAAACCACACCCTCGGCTGGCCCACCGGGAGCCCACCGGCGGTCCGCGACGACGACCCTCTCACGCTGACCCCTCCGCCGACACCCGACCCCGGCCAGGGCGCCGCGGCCAGTCAGGCTGCCGGGTGGACCTCGGGCCTGGGCCGGGCCGTGGACTGGTTCCGTTATATGGGGTCAGAGAAGGTGTGGCCCCCAAAGCCGCCAGAGAGCCAATGAGGGTGCGGCTGCTCATGGAGTCACTCACCGGCGGAACCAAAGGATGTCGCAATAGAGGCCATGTGAATGAAGTCCTCATGTGGTCCCATACAAGAATCTCATTGTTGTCCTTTGGTTTAATTTTTATTTAATTACCGTAAATACTGTATAGTAGCATATTTCAGGAATGTTTCTACTGTAGTGTCCAAAAAAATGCAGAAATTAACTTTATAATAAATGTACAAAATCCTTTCAACTAAATACATTTCAGCTCTTATTTATTCACACTCCATTCCATATTTTCTCAATAGACGGTAAACATGACCACACTGGCCTTCTGTGGTCTTAGAGAAGTAACAGGAAACGCAGCGGGAGACGGCTGTAGATAAACTGTAACTCAAGCCAGAAGATGCCATGTGTGGGTCTCCTTCTGTGCACACAGTAGAGGACCCGGCTTGGACCCACGTCGGCTATTTTGAACTGCGTGACGCATTGGCCTCGGACGTTGTGCAACGCCACGCTGTATGGAGGTTGTACGAGGTAAAGGATACGGTGTCGACATGAAGCACCCGGGGGGGGGTTCAGTGTTTACGTTGCGCCCGTGCTACGCTGCGGACATCCACCGAGCGCTCTGCGGGATGTCTGAACGCTCAAACGCGCTGTTTGAGGGAGAGGACTGGAACCTGTCTTTCGCCGGCTGTGGCTTCAGCAGTGTGTACCACCTGGGCGCGCTGAGCTGTATCCTGGAGCGCGCGCCGCATTTGGTTCAGCGCGCGGCGAAATTCTGTGGCGCGTCTTCGGGTTGTTTGGTGGCAGCCAGCCTGGCAGTGGGCATTCCCATCGGTGAGTGTGTGTGTGTGTGTGTGTGTGTGTGTGTGTGTGTGTGTGTGTGTGTATGTGTTTGTGTGAGGCCTATATTTTTAGGGACCGAGCCTGTGAAACAGGACGAGGTCCCTTTTGAAATTGATCCGTTTATTATTATTCTTATTATTATTATTTCAGGGATCTTTGACGTTGATTTTTAGATTTAGATTTGTATTTGTAAATAGGAAAGGATGAAAGGATTGCATAACCCATTGCAACACCCATAACTCTTTTTGATAAAAAAACTAAATGCAATAGATTAGTGAATTAGTTATTAAGGTTATTAAATCAAACGATATTGTAATTGTTTTGATTTATTTTGCAGATTAAACCTCCATGATCTACCTTGGTTAAATACAATAAGATGCAGATAAATGGATAAATGTATGCACTTTATGGGAAAGAACACATGAGATAATAATAATTTTCATATAATGACAATGATAAGTGAATGAAATGATCAACCTCTTACATTCGGGACCCTTTGTATACATACACTTTGTATGTCACAATGTTTTCGTTAAACTCTCACGTGCTTAAGGACCACATAGAAAAACATTGTGGTTCATTGACACACATGTAGATTCTACATCAGAAGCAGGTGCAAAGTCCAGTAGGTTGTAAAGTCCACAGTTCTGTTCCGTTCCTCAATACCCTGTGTGTGTGTGCGTGTGCGCGTCTGTGCGTGTGCGTGTGCGCGTCTGTGCGTGCGCGTGCAGAGACGTGCTGTGAGCATGTGATGTCCACTGCTCTAGCGGCGCGGCGGCACCACCTCAGTGTCCTCCACCCGGCCTTCAGCCTGCTGCGGGCGGTGCAGGACTCCCTGCTCCGCTACCTGCCCCGTGACGCCCACCGCTGGGCCTCCGGGAGGCTCTGTGTGTCCCTCACCAGGGCGTCCGACGGCGCCAACGTGCTGGTCACCGAGTTCGACAGCCGGGAGGAACTCATTCAGGTCATTTTCTGCGTTTTTTTTTTTTTTTGTGTTTGTTTTTTTAAACTCTGCACGTGAGGGGTTATCCTGAGGTTCCTTCTCTTTTGTTGATCAAAGGGTTTAAGACTTTGTCTTCCTCTGTTGGCCGTGCCCTGCAGGTTCTCCTGTGTAGTTGCTTCTTCCCCGTGTACTGTGGGTTGATCCCGCCGTCGTACCGTGGAGTGGTGAGTGGCTCCCTCAACAAATATACGCACAATATATCAACCCCGTTTCACTGGGGCGTCGTCGTAGGACAAACACAGGCGTCCCGCTCATGACGCTAAATATGGGGCCCGCTGCTTTGATGTGTCGGGGCACGGTTGTACTAGGACTTGTCTTCACTAGTTTGGTCCACGCCCCCGCGCCCCCGATGCATAAGAGACGCAGACCCGTAATCGGCGCCATGAGGGGGGGGGGGGGGGGGGGGGGGGGGGGGGGGGGGGGGGGGGGGGGGGGGGGGGGGG
>JAOPUI010000047.1:12828967-12847588 GCA_027123135.1 Urophycis floridana
CTCTCTCTCTCTCTCTCTCTCTCTCTCTCTCTCTCTCTCTCTCTCTCTCTCTCTCTCTCTCTCTCTCTCTTTGTCTAATTTCTTGTTATAGCTGGACGACGGTCTCCAGATTTGGAGCCTTCTGTGTCCTGGGACTCCGGAGGTTTCCGTCACGCTAGAAGGAATGGGACTGAAAGGAGGAGGTTTGTCCCGCACTCTGAATGTCGCCCTGCTAAGAAAGATGAATGGCTGCAGAGCGCTGCTTAACCTTGTCAGCCTGCTCTCTCTGCAGGAAGGTTTGGGCAGACCACACCACCGCTGGTGGAGTTCTTGAAAGACATTCTGAGAAGGTATCCAGAAGGTGGACAGATTCTCAAAGTGAGTACAGAGTACTAGATGCAGTCATGTTTGAGTAAATTGTTGTGGGAAATTATGTTAATTATTCGGCATATTGTTGTTATTTGCTCAAATCTGTGCCAACATTGAAAACGTACAAAACAAGCACTTGACGTTTCAGTGTTCACCAGCTGTTGTGGTTGGAATTAAGTTCTTCAAAGGTGAAACTCTTGCGTGTTCTTTGTCAGTTAGGGTAATTTCTCCCCATCCTGCTTCATATTAATTTACATCTTGCATACAATGGTTTGTTAACATACATCATTATAACCTCTGCATGACCTCCTAGATTACAGCAGCCTTTCAGAAGACACCTCTGTCATTCATCACATGCATTGCAACGACTGTAAGCATGGAATAAACTGTTTGGTGTTATGCTGTTCTTTTAATACCTTAGGAGTTGATTCAAAATGCAGAGGACGCTGGAGCGACAGAGGTCAAGTTTATGTTTGATGAGACAGAGTATGGAGTGGAATCACTGTGGTCACATGACATGGCTCAATATCAAGGTAGGCTGCCGTAAAATCACAAGACAAAATTATATTGTCACTGTCTTTTGTTGTTACAAAACTGTTTCTTAAACTGTTTTTTTTAATTGCAGGGCCAGCTTTGTATGTGTACAACGATGCAGTGTTTACAGATGAAGATTGGAATGGAATTCAGGAGATTGCCAGAAGCAGGAAGAGAGAAGACCCCTTGAAAGTAGGCCGATTTGGCATCGGCTTCAATTCTGTCTACCATATTACTGGTAAACGCTTAACAGCCACTTAAATAATCTCTTTCTTTCTCATCTTTCTTATGAATTGGTTTCCAGTATATAATAATTAGAATTATGACCAATTATTAAAATGTACAAAGGAAAATCTTATGAACAAGGGACATGCTAACATGGTATTCGTTTATGTCCTTTCTCTCAATCTTTTCAGATGTTCCCAGTATCTTCAGTAGTGAACAGATTGGCATGCTGGACCCCCACCAGACCCTGTTCGGAGTGCACGAGTCAGGCCAGTGTTGGAACTTAAAAACAGACATTAAGGAGGTGACTGAACTGGCGGACCAGTTTGCGCCTTACTTTGGAGTCTTCGGGAGCTCTGAGAAAACCATTAAGGACGGCAGCTTTCCCGGCACCCTGTTCCGCTTCCCGCTTCGCATGAAAGCCTCGCAGCTGAGCGGCAACATCTACAACAAAGAGAAGATTCTGGAGCTCTTTGAGTCCTTCAAAGCTGACGCGGACACCGTGCTACTCTTCCTGAAGAGTGTTCAGAAGGTGTCCCTGCACATGCGTGAGTCAGACGGCACGGAGCGAATGCTCTTTCAGGTCACCGCGATGGAGAATGCGGACAATAAGCTGGAGAAGCCAAACTCTCTGAAGACACTGGGCCAGGCCATAGATTGCTACAGCAACGGAGTGCCCAGCTCTACCATCACGTGTGCCACGTACCAGCTGAACATTGAAACGCAGGACGAGACGGTCAAGGAGACCCAGAGGACGACCTGGTTGGTGTGCAACGGGGTCGGGGGTCGAGGGATGTCCACGGAGCTGGACTCTCTGGCAGAAGACCTGAAGTTCATCCCTGCCGTTGGCATCGCGCTGCCTCTTACCATCATCAAGGAAGAGGAAGGGGCCTCCTCCGGTTTCTCAGGACGAGCCTTCTGCTTCCTCCCTCTGCCCCCCGGGGAGGAGAGCGTGACCGGCCTGCCGGTGCACGTCAGTGGCTTCTTCGGCCTCACGGACAACCGCAGAAGCATCAAGTGGCGCGAGGTGGACCAGTGGAGGGATCCAGCAGCCCTGTGGAACGAGCTGCTTATTGTGAACATCATCCCCAAGGCATACTTCACTCTCATTATGGAGGTCATTCGAAGGGTCCAGATTAAGAAAGACCAAGACTTCCCGCTAGGCCCCAAAGAGACGTACCTAGCCTGGCCGGATCCCCATCGCGTCAAGCCCCGCTGGAAGCCCATCCTCCAGCCTTTGCTCCAGGAGCTGCTGCAGCAGCAGGTCATCTACTCTCTGAGCCAAAGCTGGATCCGGGCGGACGAGGCGGTCTTCTCGGAGCTGGAACCAGGCGACGACACCTCGGACACGGTGATCGGCTACCTCCAGAGCACGGGAATGCAGGTGGCCATGGTGCCCGCTGCCATCGACACGGTGTTGGCTACGCACATGTCACGGCCCAACGAGGTGAGGAAAGTCAGCCCCGGCCTGCTGAGGACGGTAATCCGGAAGTCGAAACACAAAGGACCCTCCCGGGAGAAGCTGCTGCTGCTGGAGTTTGTGCTGAGTGACGGTTGCTACAGTGACCTGATTGGGCTGGAGCTTCTGCCGCTACAAGACGAGACATTTGCAGCGTTTTCCTCCTCCGTCAGTGAAAAGGATGCAGTTTATATTGCATCTGATGATTACCCCAGGTACACAAGTTACTGCATGTCATCAGTGAATAATGTCAAATTGATTTATTTGATAAAATATGATATAATATTTATCTAGAGATCCAATTATTTTTTTGACAGTTTTTAGAGAATGTCATTCTTTGATGTCATTGTTTTTGATGATATTGTTGATATATTGTTGTTTTGTGCACATAAAATATTTCATCTTTTATGTTTGGTACAAAACATTTACAATAATATGATTATATTATCATTGACTATGTTTTTTCTTCTCTATTTTCAGAGCTCTGTTTCCAGGATTGGACAACAGATTCATCTTGGCGAGCATTAATCCATCAGTAATGGACAGTCTGAGGAACACAGCCAAAAGTAGAGGTAATGTTAGAAATATGATAAGATGAATACGTCTCTATAATAATAACACAACAAAGTCACAGTGGATCCAAAGGGACTTCAGACTAAACAAACAAACAAATGAATCATCTTAAACACCTATCCAATGCAAGCAAAAGCGAAAAGAATCCTGTTTTAAAGACCATGTTCAATGCTTGCACCCCTGACTGTCCTGAAGTGACCCCAATACATGTTAATTCTGTTGCTCTACTGAGGTATTTTACAACTGGCTGGTGACTTTGAACGTAAAAGAGCATGAGATGATAAACGTGCCGACACTTGGTAGATCTCACTCTGTGCCTCACATTTCAACCTTGGCTGTCAAATCATGCCCATACCTATCGTCTATAAGAATACCAAAGCCAAAGACGCCAGAGACAAAGGAGCCAAATATGCTGAAATAAAACGTCTATCTGGAGGTTTTGAGTTACACCTATAAATGAGAAACATTGCAATTCATTTTGTTTTGCCATCAATTGACTTAATAAGATAAAGGTGGAACAGTATTGGTATACTGTAGTTAGTTAATTGAATTCTCAACATATTAAATTATAGCATATCTAAATTACCATTACCAATCCTTGATACAGGTAAATTAATTTGTTAATGTATAGTTGAATTATTATTCTTAATAAAGTGCTGACATACTGAAATAATGTTATTTGAATTACAGTTCAACAATATCTTTGGGGGTGTTCTGGTAGGTATTCCAAGGTGTGCTGTGGCCAACCAAAACCAATGCAGGCTTTTAAAGTGCATACCGCATAATAAACAACAAGAGATGGGAGAGGCAAAGAAAAACTACTCTAAAATGTTAACGCCCACGTCTAACTGTAGTTTGACATGAAATCACTCTCCATTCTGACATTTTTATTTATTTGTAAATCCAATGTTAGCCAGGTAACTGCATTGGTTTTTTGGTCTGAATGTCCTAAAACATTTATTTGTTTTCAAACTTAAAGGAAAATGTTTGTATTTTTCAATGTGGACCCTTCTTTTATGATCATTTTGGGTCTAATGCAGAGCGTTAGTCCCAGGTCCAGCAGTCTCGCTCTGACCAGTCTCAAAAGTTGTTGACTGCATTAGTCCCTTGGACCCCAAATGATCAGAAAAAAGGGTCCAGGTTGAAAAATCCCAACTTTTTCATTCAATGTCCTTTAACTACCTAACCTAATTAATTCAATCAATATTTTTGTCCAGGCAGTGTTGTTCTCAATGTCAAAGCTTCTCATCTAACCCTCTGTTTTCTCTAACATCCAGGCAAACTTCTAACATAGGTCTTCACCCAATTGATGTAGTGTTAACAGCCCAAGTATGACTGCAGTGAACTAAATGAACAACAAGCCTAACAGCATGTTAGATTTGTATAATACATGTATGGTACTTGTTTTTTGTGTGCGCTAATAATCATCTGATAAGAATCTGGCTGAGAGAGATTTTATTATTAAAATGCATTTGGTTTGTTTGTTAACAGGCAGGGCCTGCACTCAGGTACAAGTGCTGACTCCTGAAAAATCGGCTCGACTCATTAAGGAGATCCTGTCGAGAACCTGGCCAAATAGAGACTTTGCTGTTCACTGGGAACCAGCTAACCCAGAAAAGAAGCATCCTTTGTTTTCTTGGCTAAAAATGGTTTGGAAGCATCTGTACATACATTTTTCCGAGGACCTGAGCATGTTTGAAGACATGCCTTTGATTCCAAATGGGTTGCTGGAGGAAAGTAATGATAATGTGGAGCTCCTGCGCCTAAAAACCCCATCCCCCATCATCCTTACAGATGAGGAGGGCGCTGTTCACTCTGAAAGTCTTCTTGAAATCATGAAAAAGCTTGGAGCAGTTGTGGTCAAAAAGATGGACCCTTGCTTGCAACACCCTCTCCTAAAGAACTACATCCATCCATCAAAGCCCAGTTATCTGCTTCAAATTATGGATCGATCTTCAATGAAGCGAGTTGCAAATCAAGTTTCGTCTTTCTCTGTCAAGGAAAAGGTTGCGCTCAGAGACTTCCTGGCCGGGCTTGCTGACATCACAGAGAAGGAAAGGTGCATGCTGATGGAGCTTAGCATTTTTGAGAAGGTTGGCCCTTGTTCAGATAAAGGCACCCCAACATTTACATCACTGAGAGGAGCCAGGGCTTTACACCACACCGCCAAGTACCCACCAGATGTGAAGTTGTCACTCAATGTTGTGAACTGCAATGATGGGGCGTCCATGCGCCTTGTCAAGTTGGCCAAAATTGAACAAGTGAAAACAAGTGAATTCTTCAAACTTGTTACTCAGGATATGGAGAAGGGAGTCTACTCCAAAGACGAAATTACTAAAATCATGCTCTGGGCACTGAAAAATCTGTCCTTCCTTAAAAATGAAAACACATCTGTGATTGGATGGCTCTCCCATCTAAAATTCATGCAATCATCTTTGGGAAAGCCTATCTCTGCCGCAGACCTATTTGATCCTGAATTAGAGATTCTACAGAATCTGTTCTACATGGAGGAAAAAATTAGGTTTCCCACGACTACCTTCACAACTTCTCCTGATATCCTCCATTCACTCAGACAATTAGGACTGAAAAATGAAGTACAACTTACTGAAAAAGATGTTGTCCAAGTGGCAAAGAAGATAGAGGAATTACAGGGAAGCAAAGAACCTGAGTGGGACTCTATTGTGAAAAAAGCCAAAACACTTCTGCAAATACTGAACAGACAAACTAAGTTGGTTAAGTCTGCAGAAGCCCAGAGTACATTGCTTAAGCTAAAATGGGTTCCTGTCTGTAAAGAAAGACCACTGAATTACCCAAAATCTCTTGCTTGGATGGGGGACACAATTTACATTGGATGTCTATCTGAAATGTGTGACATATCACATGCAGTTCTTGTGGGTTCTTCAGTAGCACATGTTGAGCGCACATCTGCAGGTATGAAGAAAGCACTGAAGCTATGCCTAGAACCTCAGGTGGACCAAGTCCTACAACATCTCCAAGCTGTGAATGACTGGCATCAATCTCAAGCCTTCACAACAGAGGATTGGTATCAGTTCCAGCAGATCCTTTTTGAGATCTACGGCTTCATGCAAGCTCACCTTGAGGATGCGAGAGAAGCAATGAAATCCTTGCCCTTTGATTGGGTGTGGACAGGAAAAACTTTCTCGTCACCTGGCCATACAGTCCTCAAGCCCATCCCTGATCTTGATTTGCAGCCTTACCTGTACTCTTTGCCAAAGACCATAAGAAAGTTTCACAAACTCTTTAAGTTCTGTGGCTCAGTTGAAGAGGTTGTGCCAAGCAATGTGTTTGAGGTAATCAACACTGTCCAACAAAGGTGTCAAGAGGAGATGACCAAAGGAGAAAGCAAACATGATCTCTTGCTTTTAATTAACATTCTGAGGTGGCTGTACAACAATCAGATACCGGTCAGCATCGACATGCATGTGCCAATTCTTTGTTACAAGGACCCAAGCAAACTGTCCATGAAGCCCATTCATGAATGCACCTACTGTGACATCAAAGTGGATGACTTAAATGACTTACTCGAAGATGCATCAGAGCCTATTATATTAGTGCATGATGACATTCCCATGAAAACAGCTGAGTGGTTAAAAGTACCATGTCTGAGCACAAGGTTGATAAATCCAGAGAACCTTGGCTTTGAGCAATCGGGTCAGCGAGAACCCCTCACGGTGCGAATAAAAAACATTCTTGAGGAATACCCGTCTGTATCAGATATATTCAAAGAGCTTCTCCAGAATGCTGATGATGCAAATGCAACAGAGTGCAGCTTCCTAATTGACATGCGAAAGAACACTGACATCCGAGAGAACCTTCTGGACCCTGGTATGATAGCTTGCCACGGCCCATCCTTGTGGTCCTTCAACAACTCTGTGTTCTCTGACACTGATTTCCTCAACATAACAAGGTTAGGTGGCTCAATGAAAAGGTGTGAAGCAGATAAAGTGGGCAAGTTTGGGCTGGGGTTCAATTCAGTTTATCACATTACTGACATCCCTATCATCATGAGCAGAGAGTTCATGATCATGTTCGATCCAAATATCAATCACATCAGCAAACACATTAGAGATAGGTCAAATCCTGGGATCAAAATCAATTGGAGTAAACAACAGAAAAGGTTGAGGAAATTCCCCAACCAATTCAAACCATTCATCAATGTGTTCAACTGCCAACTTCCTCTAGCGCAGGAATCTCCATACAAATATGAAGGGACACTCTTTAGGCTGCCATTCAGGACAGAGCAGGAAGCCTCAGGAAGTGAAATCAGCAGCATGTACTACAACACCACAGACATCTATTCACTTGTTGATGAGTTTAGCATTTGTGGTCACCGGCTCATTTTGTTCACTCAGCATGTTGGAACTATGGTGTTGAAATACCTGAAATACGAAGAGCCAAACCCTGCTTTGGCCCAAGACGTGGTCAGCATCAACAAAAGTGTGTGGTCATCTAAAGCTTCCTATGGACCTCTGAGCATCTTGAAATCTGCTGCAAAGGTGATGAAGAAGGTAGCAGCCACCAACAGGGTCCCTGCTGATGTCCCCAAATCCGGGTGCATCATACGCATCATTGTGGAGGAGTTTCACAACGTTTTCAAGCGCATTGTAGATCTCCAGTCACCACTCTTCAGAGGCTCTGAGGAAGATCCAAACCAGTACTTTGAGATGGCTGCTAAAGGAATCCAAACCAGAAGACTCACAGATGAAATGCCCCAAAAGGCAGTGGAGGTCACCAACTGGCTAATTTGTTCATGCATGGATTCAACTGAAGCACTCAAGTTTTCACTGGGAGACAGTGGAAAAAGGCTCGGACTAGTACCTTGTGGAGGGGTGGCTGTGCTACTTTCCGAGGAGGAGAATCGGAAATGGAAAGTCAAGATCCATACAAACCCTGTCGGGGAGGTCTTTTGCTACTTACCCCTGAGAATCAAGACGGGCCTACCAGTCCACATTAATGGCTGCTTTGCTGTGACTTCAAACCGCAAAGAGATCTGGAAGACAGACACAAAAGGCCATTGGAATTCTGTGTTCATGAGACATGTGATTGTCCAGGCATATTTAGCAGCCCTCGGCATGCTACGTTCGATGGCAGAAAGTGGAGAGCTGCTGGACTACAACTATTACGCAGCATGGCCTGATCCAGGTGTTGTGCATGATGACTTCACATTGATCAGTCAGGGTGTCTACCAGGAAATCGCCAAAGGAGGTGACAGTGATCTGGCAAGGATGTTTTCAGATGGAAAAACCTGGGTGTCAATTCAATATGTCAGGTTCCTTGATGACACATTACTTTGCAGACCAGAAATTGGACAAGCTGCATTCAAGATCTTCCTAAAATACCTCAAGATGAGTGGCGCCCAAAACCTCTGTGCTGTCGAATTGCCTGATTGGGTAAAGGAGGGTTTTGATGATGCTGGGTGTAAAGGAAAGTTGATGGAAAACACCCTCACAGAAAAGCAGTTCTTCTCTGAAGTGTTTTTCCCTCATGTCCAAGAAATCGAAAAGGAGCTTAGAGATCCACTAATGCAATATGTATTGAATGAAAAACTGGATGAATTTGCAGCCATTCTCAAAGTCACTCCATGCATTCCGTGCTCTGATGCCACTGAACAGTTAGTTTTGCCTTCCAGGCTCATCCACCCAGAGGGAAGGGTTGCTAAACTTTACAATAAATGTGATGGAAGGTTTCCTGGAGGAACTTCAAATGACTACCTGAACCCAGTGTGTTTAGTTAAGCTAGTGCAACTGGGCATGGTGAAAGATGATCTCTCCTGGGAAGACTTGGTTGAGCGTGCAGAGTCTGTCACTAATCTGAATGAAAATGACCATGTTGCTGCATGCTTCCGCAGCAGTATACTCCTGAGTCTCATTGATGAGAAGATGAAGATGAAAGACCCAAGAGCTGCTGAACTTTCAGAAAAGCTTCAGGACATAACATTCCTTCCATTCCTGTCAAGACCTGCTGGCTTTTCACTACCATGGCATGGGAATAACTTTGCCTCAACAACTATGTTCTGTGCTAGAGAACTCTTCACTACTGAACATCAGGACACAGTATGTCTCATGAAGCCAATCCTTAATGAGAGCTCGCCATCTTTCAAAGGCTGTGGCCCAATCTCATTGGCTGTGAAAGACTGTCTTGGATTGATAAGGAAGCCCACCGTGGCACTAGTTGTCAGTCAACTACAAGAACTATCAAAGTCATTTGATGGTGTCACTCTGTATCAGGAAAACATAACCAATGCATGTTACAAGTACCTACACGAGGAGATGCTACAGGATGAAAATGCAAAGGAGCAAATAGTGACAGACCTTAAAACATTCAACTCTATTCTGGTAGAAAACACATATGTTAATCCTTCCAAAGTTGCCTTCTCTTTGAATTTTGATGCAGCTCCATATCTGTATCAGCTTCCAAACAAGTACAGGAACAGCTGTCGTGAACTCTTTGAAAATGTTGGAGTTCATTCAAACTTCACAGTTGAGGACTTCTCTGCCGTTCTTGAACAAGTAAGGCAAGAGTGTGGGAGAAGAGCACTAAGCGAAGAAAACTTTCAGCTCTCTCGCAGGATCATTAGTGAAGGAATCTGGAGTTGGATCCGTGACAAAAGCCAAGAATACTGCCAAACCAATTACAGCCAAATTCTTCTACCCGACTCTAATCTGACACTGCAGACATCAAAATCCCTGTGCTATAATGACTGTCCATGGATCAAAGTGAGGGACACTACTGTAAAGTACTGTCATGGAGATATTCCGAGAGAAGTTGCTGTGAAATTAGGAGCAGTTCCCAAACGTCACAAGGCATTAGAGAGGTATGCCTCTAATATTTGCTTCACTGCACTTGGGAGTGAATTTGGACAGAAAGAGAAACTGACAAGCAGGATTAAAAGTATACTCAATGCTTATCCATCAGAGAAGGAAATGCTAAAAGAACTTTTGCAAAATGCAGATGATGCCAAAGCGACTGAGATTTACTTCATCTTCGATCCGAGAACCCACCCCACAGACAGAATTTTTGATGACAAATGGGTGCCAATGCAAGGCCCATCACTCTGTGTCTTCAACAATCAACCTTTTACAGAGGATGATGTCAGGGGAATACAGAACCTTGGAAGAGGAACAAAAGAGGCTAATCCTGGCAAAACTGGACAGTATGGAATAGGATTCAATTCCGTTTATCATATCACAGACTGCCCCTCCTTCATCTCAAACAATGACATTCTCTGTATTTTTGATCCACATGCACAATTTGCACCTGGAGCAACATCTGCAAGTCCTGGAAGAATGTTTAGGGATTTGGACTCTGACTTCCGATCTCAGTTTTCAGACGTTCTTAGTCTTTACCTTGGAAATCATTTTAAGTTGGAACGCAGTACAATGTTCAGATTCCCCATCCGCTCAAAAGAGATGGCCAAGTCGTCAGAGATCAGCTCTGTTCCTGCATCTGACAGAATGGTGCAAAACCTTTTGGATAAACTAAAAAGTGATGGTGCCGAACTTCTGATGTTTCTCAACCACATGGAGAAAATATCCATCTGCGAAATCCAAAATGCAACGGGTGACCTCAAGGTGCTATATTCGGTGGCTGCTAAAATAACAGATGGCGATCGCCTAAAACGCAAACAGTTCCATGCCTCTGTCATTGACAGCGTGACTAAAAAGAAGCCGCTTCCTGCAATACCGGTACAACAGATTACCTACACAATGGATATAGAGGACACAGAAGGGACATTGACCACATGGATGATCTGCAATCGCTCTGGCTTCCCAAACATTGAAAAGGTCTCAAAAAGTGTAATCTCAGCCCACAAAAATGAAGACATAACACTATTTCCCCGTGGAGGTGTAGCTGCATGTGTGAGCCACAACTACAAAAAACACCACCGAGCTTTCTGCTTTCTGCCCCTCTCACTAGAGACTGGGTTACCGTTTCATGTCAATGGCCATTTTGCCTTGGATTCTGCAAGAAGAAACCTATGGAGAGATGACAATGGAGTAGGAGTAAGGAGTGATTGGAACAACAACTTGATGACATCCCTGATTGCACCTGCTTATGTGGAACTGTTAGTCCAGCTAAAGCGCAGATACTTCCCAGGTCCTGACCCCACCATGACAGTCATTCAAGCAACACCAATTCATGTTGTAAAAGAAACATTGCGCAAATTCATGTACTTCTTTCCTGTCAACAGAGTTGACATACAGCCAGATTGGTATTGTTTGGTCAAAGCAGTCTATAACTGCATTCACACTGACCTGAAACGTCTGCTGCCTGTGGTCAGAGCCCCACATATGGAGAATTCGGATATGCACTCTGTGATTTACATTTCATGGGTAACAATGTCCATTGCAAACAAAGGCAGAGCCTATTTTGACAATTTGCTCCAAGATGAGCTTCACCACATGAAAACAACAGAGTACAACATCTCTACAAGGAAATCTGTGGCTGAAAATGTGTATCGACTGAAGACATTGCTCCTAGACATTGGGTTTCACCTGGTCCACAGTTGTGATGAAACTGCAGATCTTTACCTTTGTTTGGAAGATGCAGGGATTCCAGTGAGTTATGTGACTCCAGCGGATGTCCGCAACTTTCTCCATACATTCACATCGCCAGACTCATCGTGCCAAATTGGGAAACTCCCATGTCGACTCCAGCAGTCCAACTATAAGCTTTTCCACAGTTTGAAACTTCTTGTGGACTACTGCTTCAAAGAGATGGAGGTGGATGAAATCAAAATCCAGGGATTGCCTCTTTTGTTAACTATGGACAACATGCTTCAGGTGTTTGACTCCAAGAGACCAAAGTTCTTGACGGCACATCATGAGCTGATATCATCAAGGAAAGAAATGTTCATGAACACATTGTACATTAAGTATAGTGACCTCCTGTTGAAAGCAGGTGTGGCAAAGACCTTTGATATCAGCAGTTTGTGTGACCTACTCTGCTCTGTACTTCCAAGAGAGTATCGGACACGGATTCCTGTGAAGTGGAGAGATGGCTTTGCAAGTGAATCATGGCTAAAAAGTGCATGGCACTTTATTAGCGAAAACTTTGCTGTTAAGGAGGAACAGGTTGATACCAAACTGAGTTTCGACACAGTTCTTGAAATACTAAAAGACTGGGCACTGTTGCCTGGCATCAAATTCATGGCAAGAGACAAACTTGTCATTCCAGAACATGATGTGCTGTTGCCCCTGAGTTTGATAAATATAGCCATCTTTCCACATGGCCAAAATGACAAAGCCTTTCACACCTTAATGAAAGGAGGCTGCATTCAGCTTGCAGTGAACAAAATTGGTGTCAAAGAGAACCCTATGATGCCTTTTCTGGCAAAGCACACAGCAAGCATTGATAACCCACCAAGCATTCTAAAAGCTGTAGAATATATGATTCAGACGTCAGCATTCAAAACGGCCAGCATGAATGAGAAAGACTTCGAGGCTCTTTTGTTGTATTTTAATTGCAACCTGGCCAACCTCACACAGGAGGATGCACAAAGCCTAAAACTTCTTCCATGTTTCAAATCAGTTAGCGGAAGACACATAAGCATTGCAAACTACGGGTCTTGCTATGTTTTAGGAAAAAACATCCCGACCGCTGACATGGAAAAATGGGCTCACACAACAACATGCGCCTTTCTTGCAGACAATCCCCAATTGAAAGAGCTGTACAGTTTCCTTGGATGTACCCCAATTGATGATTTGGAAGTGTACCTCAAACATCTTCTGCCAAAGTTTGAAAATCTTGCATACGAGGCAAAAATCGAACACATTGTTTATTTGAAGGACAGACTCATGTCAATGGAGGAATCATGTGGTATCAAAGATCAGCTGTATGATAAGTTGGCAGGTCTCGCTTTTATCTATGACTACACAAACAGACTCAAGGCCCCCAAAATATTTTATGACAAGACAATCCCTGTGTTTGAGGTAATGCTCCCTACCAAGTCATTCATACCCAACGACTTCTTCAGGAAGATTGAGCAATTAACAAAGCCCAAAAATGGAACAGCATTTGTAACATCTTGGATCACATTTCTCAGAAACATTGGGCTCAAGCATGTGGTTTCCCAGCAACAAGTCCTCCAGTTTGCTAAAGAAGTCAGCATCAAAGCACAAACTGAAAATTGGACCAAAGACAAAGTGCAAGTCATTGTTGATGCTCTCCTGAATCACATTTTCAATGACAGGACCGATCTGTTTGCTGGTAATTTCCTCAAGGAACTGTCAATGATTCAGTTTTTGTGTTCCGAACGAGCTCCTGCTGAACTTATTCGACTTCATTCACAATACCAAGACATGAGTGGCATGCTTCCGCTGATTCGATTCAGTGGATCTCAAGTAAACCCCAAATTCAAACAAACGGATGTTATCCATTTGCTTTGGACATCTTGTCCTATTCTACCAGAAAAAGCCACACCATCAAGTATAAAGGACCAGGATGGCAGCACACTCACTGGACAAGAACAACTTGACCAAGTGCTTACCATGTTGAATGTGAACTTGGAACCACCACTAGACAAAGTCATATGCAACTGCAAGAACATCTGCAACATTTCTAATCCAGATGATGACATGGTGAAAACAAGGAACAAAGTTTTGAGGTCCACCTATGAATTTCTCAGCGGTGATAAGCGAGATTTCCGATACCAGCTCCGTGGGGTGTCATTTGTTATGGTTGAAGATGGTTGGAAACTACTGAAACCTGAAGAGGTTGTCATCAATCTAGACAATGAATCTGACTTCAAGCCCTACCTATACAAACTACCACTTGAGCTTGGTACCTTTCATCAGCTGTTTAAGCTCCTGGGCACTGAAGACATGGTATCAACAAAACAGTATGTTGAAGTACTGTGCCGCATTTATAGAAATTCTGAGGGTAAGCAGCTTGATCCTAATGAAATGCGAACTGTGAAAAGGGCTGTCTCTGGACTGTTCAAAACTCTACAAAATGATCCGGTGGAAATTCGCAAGGATCTAGACAGTCTCAAGGACTTGACTTTTTACCTGCCAAGCCATGATGGTAGACTTGCAAAATCAAATAGCTTAGTTTTTGATGATGCTCCACACTACAAGAGCAGAATTCAGGGTAATGTTGGTGTTCAGATGCTTGTGGACATGAGCCAGTGCTATCTGGGCAAAGACCATTCTTTCCATACAAAGCTGATTATGCTTCTCCCACAGAAGTTGAGGCCTAGACTTCTCAGTAGCATCCTTGAAGAGCAGCTGGATGAAGATTCTCCTAAAATGTGCCAGTTTGGAGCCCTTTGTTCTCTACAAGGTCGCCTACAGCTATTACTGTCATCAGAGCAGTTCATTACGGGACTTATCAGAATCATGAAGCATGAAAATGACAATACATTCCTTGTGAATGAGGAAAAAGCCATACGCCTCTGTAAAGCACTTTGCGAGGGACTGAAGGTATCGTGCTTTGAGAAACTCCAAACAACATTAAGAGTTAAAGGATGCAGCCCCATTCCACACAGCCGCAGTGAAACGCTTGCATTTCTGAAGAGATATGGGACATCTGTCATCCACCTCTATATCCAACATTCAGACAGCAAGGACATCAATTTTCTCTTAGCATTGGCCATGACACTAAAATCAGCCACAGACAATTTGATATCTGACACGTCTTATCTAATCGCTATGCTAGGTTGCAATGACATTTATAGAATCACAGAGAAGTTAGACAACCTTGGGGTAAAGTATGATTCAACAGAACCCTCCAAACTTGAGCTGCCTCTTCCTGGAACACCCATTCCAGCTGAGATACATCACATACTCCTCATGGATCCCATGAATGTGTTTTATCCAGGGGAATATGTGGGATACTTGGTGGACTCCGAGGGGGGAGACATCTATGGATCCTACCAGCCTACGTACACGTATGCCATCATTGTTCAAGAAGTAGAAAAGGGCGAGGACGATAGCTCAAGTGTCCTTGGAAAATGTTTCCAGATTGACATTGGCTATAGTGAGTACAAAATTGTGAGTTCTCTCGACTTGTACAAATTCTCTAGACACGATGACAGTACTCAGGTTAGAGACAGTGGTGCTCCATCAACTCCAACAAGCCCAAGTCGTTCAGCTAGTCCCAGAATGACTCCACCCATTTTTCCTGGAAAGGAAAATCAGAGACCCGCTGCACAAAAGCATTCCCCTAAAAAGATCAAGATTCACACGTTGCCTGAAATTCTGAAAGAAGTGACCTTTGTCGTTGAGCAAGCTTGGAAGCTTCCGGAGACCGAGAGGAAGAAAATGATAAGACGATTGTATCTCAAGTGGCATCCGGACAAAAACGCAGAGAATCTTGACATTGCCACTGAGGTGTTCAAGCACTTACAGAACGAGATCAACAGGATGGAGAAGCAATCTTTGAGTGATCAGCAAAACACAGACAGGGCCGCCAGAAGGCCCTTCTCTACCTCGTCTACACGCTTCCAGTCAGAAAAGTTCTCGTTTCAACGGTTCTACACGTCATGGAACCAAGAGGCAACCAGCCACAAGTCAGAGAGGCAACAATTCAGAGAACATTATCCGACCAGTTTTGCAGGTTCATCACATTCTAATCGTTTCTTTGTGCCCCCAACCTTCAAGTCAGTCGGAAACCCGGTAGAAGCCCGCAGGTGGCTGAGGCAAGCAAGAGCAAACTTTTCCGCCGCCAGGAATGACCTTCATAAGAATGCCAATGAATGGGTGTGCTTCAAGTGTTACCTGGCCACCAAGCTAGCACTGATTGCGGCCGACTATGCAGTCAGAGGAAAGTCGGACAAAGATGTGAAACCAACTGCTCTGGCGCAGAAGGTGGAGGAGTACAACCCCCACTTAACCGGGCTTTCCAACGACGTTCAGATCCTCGAAGGATATGGCGTGGACAGCCTCAGAACTCGCTATCCCGACCTTCTGCCCTTCCCACAGATTCCCAATGACAGATTCACCTCTGAGGTAGCAATGAGAGTAATGGAGTGCACCGCACGGATTATCATAAAACTTGAAACTTTTGTCCAGCAAAAAATGTAATGTGGTCGTTATACACTGCTGTTAAACGTACAGGAATTCAAAGAAATAGCGAAAATATGCATTTATCTTCTCTAAAAGGGGACATTAGAGATTGTGTATGATAAAGAGTACCTTCTTTATTTTTAGGCATATTCAAGTATCCAGCTGGCAGCTTAAGATACATATGCAGTTGCTCAATGGCGATAACGTTGTGACCCATGCACAATGTATAAATGTATGGCTGCTGATATCATATGAATAAGCCGTCTCTTGATATGTGTTGCTGTGAATTTATAAACCTGCAATCTGCAAATGCTGTACATATACCTGTGCTGAGCAATATATTTGTTTACCAAAGTACCTATGTTGGATATTTTTGATCTCAGTTTGAGGGCATTTTGCTGCTTTTTTTGTACTTTAGTTTTTATAAAAGTATATTTTTCCTCCCAGGTGACCATTGACTACTTACGGTTGTAAAAAAAAAAACATGACAAAGCTAATGCTTCTCTACAAATATCAAGAATTGCCACTATTAGGGTTAGGATTATGTAAATGTCAAAACACTTGTTCGTACAATTACATTTTAATTATTTTACATTTTGATGGTTGATTTCCTATCATCACTGTAAACATTGTAAATGTTTCCTGTAACATAGCCTCCTGCTTGTTAATTGACAAAGACTTTTGCTTTTTACTAGCCCAGCGTTTGTATCACCCTGGCAACAAGTGAGAATTCAACCGTGAAAGGTCGAGTCATTGCCTTTTCATTAACTCTAAATTGTTGGTTATGTTAGAGGATCATATATTGAATTGTATTTATAATACATGTACCGTTGTATCTGGTCGGAGCACATGTCTCCTTCAAGGATGCATATGTGTTGTTGATTTTTGCCCACAGTTTAAATAAGTTTTTAATTGTGACCCCCAGTAAATTTCCAATTGTTTGGCTAGATAAAAATCAATTGAATAGTAGAACAGCTGAATATTACGATACAGGTACGATTGACATTTCCAATGGTGCAATGAATTTCGAGCTCACCCATGTGTTTAGCTTTACCAACACACAATCATTTTTTTCATATAGTTTTGTTGTCTGGCCTATAATGACTTCAAATCCTTATGAAATTGTAGAATTTATTTTTTACTGTTTTACTATTGATGTTTTTCAAGGCTACAAACTACAGTGGCAACTAAAATAACTTCTCAAAATGCTGTGCTTGTTTTTATGTGGTCTCAATAAATACAACTACTCTGATGCGAATGAACTCTAAAGGAAGTATTCTTGAAGACCAGTTTAACTAACATAAGCAATGGAAAACCTTGTATGTCATTTGCTGATGTACACTGTGCCATAGGTAATAAATCCTCCTTCAGTCAACTGTGTCAGTGATATTTCAGGGTGAGAAAAACAGAGAAAGGGTCCCTGTAGCCTTTAACACATGTCTAAAAAAGAGTTCAAGATTCAAGTAAACTTTATTGTCAGTTTTCATGAATGTACAGGACATACACAAAAACCGAAATGCCGTTTCCCTCGATCCCCGGTGCTAGACAAGCATGCAACTATAAATATAAATATATAAGAATGTAAGTACCAAAAACATCTAAAAGTTGCAAAATGGATGTAGTTCTCGGTTCTTGAAGCAGCATCGCAATTCCAATTCCCCTTCAAGACATTTCTTTTCAAGATAAGTAATTGATGAAAGACTTGAATCCAGAATCAGAAATGCTTTGAAGCAAATTTTTATTGATTCCATTGATCCTTTTTTTTCAAACTGGCTGAAACTAAAGGGGGAGACCGGGTATGGTTTTAACACTTTTTGCTTCAGCACCTGTAACTCGATGAATTTTTGAGCTAAAGCTCTCAAACTTTAATACAAAGTATCCACATTTGTTTACTACAAATGGCACCAATTTAAACCTCTGCAAGAATATCTCAGACCTCATGAAGTGATGTCAAGTACATGTTGTTCCTTTGTTATAACCTACCCCACTACCGGGGTGGGTTGTAACACATGCTGGGGTAGGTTGTAACAATTAGTCAAAATAAGCGAAAACAGAAGCCACACCATGTGATGTGCTTTATTGAAATAAAAGAACAATCCAGAACAATGTCTCTCTGTCTGTGACTGACCATAACTCAAATCCACTTTCTGTTTGACTCGGAAGTGTGTGTAACTAACCTGTTATATGCTTACCTCACATGGTCCATAATACACGTCTGCTACCTGACTCAAATAATCAGCTAACATCTCCTTCTGCAGCTCAGAGAAAACTTTGTTGCTGCTCCTGTAACCTTCACTGGGAAGATCACTGGACGCCTGGGGCCTCATGTACGAACGTTGCGTACGCACAAAAAAATGGTGTACGTTCATTCTCACGGCAAAGTGCAGATGTATCAAGACTGAAATGGCCGTATAAATTTGCGTGCCTCACGTCAACTCTTGAGCTGGCGTACGC
>JAOPUI010000047.1:13022452-13034824 GCA_027123135.1 Urophycis floridana
CCCCCCACCCCCCCGCCCCTCCACCCCCCCCCCGGGGGGGGGGGGGCGGGGGCGGCCCCGGGGGGGGGGGGGGGGGGGCCCCTAGGGGAAGCCGGACAGCGTCCTGACCCACCCCCGCCGCGGCAGGAACGACTCCCGGGGCAATTGACGCGAGCGCCCACCCGTACGAGATAAGGAGACGCTACAGCAGCAATCCGAGAGATAAAAAAAAAAAAAAAGAAAAGACAGAAGATGAAATGCCCACAAAGGTGAAGGCGCAGACGGCGGCGGAGCCTCCGGGTCTGTGAACCGAGGTCCACGGAACCGCCATCCAGGCCCGGCCTCGCCAGATAAAAGCGTTCCGTTGGAAGCGCAGCAGATCAAAGTGGTGATAGCACCGCTGTGAAATATGGGCCCGCGGGTTTGGTCTGGATATATTACACAGCCGGCAATATACAAAGGAAACCAAATATATAACATATCTTTCAAACAAATATGTCTCTGTAATTGCACAGTATGGACCTCACACCGAATACAGCGCTGTGCTCGTCCTTGTGCCTGAGACACATCGCCACGCACGCAGAGGACGGCTGGACCCTCAGCAGCCCGATGAGAGACAAGCCCACCGCCATGGATTTAGTGCCCACAATGCTCGCCTGCGAAAACAAAATGGCGTGTTGAAAAGGACAGATTTCTTTGAGAATTTTCTCAGTTCTAAAGGCATCGGACAATATTTATGTTAGGTCACCGTTATTGATATTCAATAATCATATCTTCAGAATACCAAAGACATTGTGTGTGTGTGTGTGTGTGTGTGTGTGTGTGTGTGTGTGTGAGTGTGGGTGGGTGTGTAGGTGGGTGTGTAGGTTGGTGTGTGGGTGGGTTGTTGGGTGGGTGGCTGTGTGCGTGTGTGCATGAGTGTGTGGCAAGAGTGAGAGACGGGCATCATTAAGCATCTGGACAGCATCCGTCAGGGATGATGGACACCGAGACCACAGTGGAGAGCTAAAAACAACGTGTCTGTAATCAGACACCCCTGGTCTCCAGTTACACACAGTCTGGCATGATTACTGTAGCGTTTCCTCTTCACTCCCTCCTCCCTCCATACCTCCCTGATCTCTCAGGAAGGTAAGGACTCACTAGTGATCTTCTACCCTGCTCTCTCTCCTCCATCATCTGTAGACTCACTGATGATCTTCTACCCTGCTCTCTCTCCTCCATCATCTGTAGACTCACTGGTGATCTTCTACCCTGCTCTCTCTCCTCCATCATCTGCAGACTCACTAGCAGTCTTTCCTGAAGGCTCTGTGGATGACTGCCAGGCTGCAGGAGCTCCACAGCCAAACTGAGTCCTCCAGAGAGACTTGAGACCCTAAATCCCAGTGGAGACCCCCTGGTCAGGGACTAACAGGCCGGCATGACTGCCTGAGCCGAGTAGCATTTTTTATTAATATATTCATGATTTTGTTTATATACGTATGGGCGTATAAGTAGCCTGCATGGTAAACAGTTTGAAGCCCTTCTCAGCAGGTCCTGACCGATCCAGCACAGCTTTAGTCAGCATGGCAGATGCAACACAGGGCTCTTCTGCTCCCTGAGTATCTATTACCCCCCACTGCGGTGAATAAAATACTGGAAATGTAGGTTGGTTGGTTGGTCAGGATAATTAGAATGAATCTAAAATAGGAATAAGATCATGCTTATCTTGACTGAGACAGCAGACAGATCAGGTTGCAGGTTAAATGGCGTTTATTCACTGCCTTTCCGAACAGTTACTGTATAGAGTGTCTCTGTCTAGCAGAGCAGAACGCTATTGTGTACCGTTCTGCTCTCATCCACCCTCTCTACAAGCAGAGAGACAACGTTCAGCCAGGTGTGAGGTCAGCTCCCTCAGGGGAATCCTCGCGTATTCCGCAGTGGGAGGAGAACAGACATATTTGTTGGCTGTAGTTTTACGAGCAGTCACTCTCCTGCTGCTCACCGAGGGAGAGTCTTCCGACGGAGAAGACCAGTTGGGCTCGGTGGAGCACCGCCTTTACAACAGAAACGTAGCGCATGTTTAAGGGTCCCCGTCCAAACGCAAGCTAAAACAAAATCAGACGCCTCTTCTGGCAGCACGACTCGGATGTGCACTCCGCAACACCGTCTTCGAGATGATTTAAACACCCTTTTTGCATTACTTTTAACTTTTTTTTTTGCTGAACATTCTTTTGTTTCGATGGCTTTCTGTGTGGTTTTCAGCTCATTTGATCCAGCAGGCAAAGTCCATTATTGCCATACAACTTTTTAGGTTTATAGATGAAAATCAATTGCATTGATCAACGTATAGGCTCTAAGGGAAGTCATGCCAGATAATGGTCATGGGTAGAAGTCTTTACTTAGGAAGTCTAACCCAGTAATAGGATTATCAGTTGTTTGGTCAGTGTGAAAGACCCTTTTGTGGTGGTGAGATAGAAGCAGGTGAATGGAAGTGGAGTAAAGACAGCCGGAGAGGTGTTCAGAACAGCTCCATTATGGGATGGCTGTTCCAGAGACCCTAATGGAAAACACAATTCAATTTGGCCCTGGCCAAGTAATAAGTGTTATTCTATCAGCGTTGAAGGCCTGGGGTTGTACTCCAACATCATTTGAAAGAGAAAAGGGAGATAATAATATAAATTACATTTTACTGCAAGGCAGTAGAAGCTGATGTACATACAACAGGTTTGTCAGAATAAGGCATACGTTGTCTACGCGCACACGCACGCACGCACACGCACACACCCACGCACACGCACACACACACACACACACACACACACACACACACACACATAGACAGGGTTGTGTTTTCAGATCCAAAGAGGGTGAGGGTGGAGGGATGTAGCAGACACAGGTAGAGAAAAAGAAATAACTAATTGCACGGAGATTGCATGGAGTTTATATCATAAATCTCCAGCACAATTGACTGATGTGGACTATGCATATGTAAACAACAGTGTGAGCGGCATTACCATTAACATTTACATTAACATTAACATTAACAAGATACATTTAGACGCGGAAGTGAGAAGAGACGAAAAAATATAGCCAACAACATGTATAGCCCGAGATATATATTGGTTCTATGTCAAGGTAGCCTGTGTATTCAAAGGAAACACATTACATCCATCAACCACAATACGTTGCAGTAATGGAGGACTGGGAGACCTTTAGTGTGTTCACTTTCACTGACTCGGGTGCAGCGTGATCTTTTCCCTCCCTGTGTGATTCCAGCCTCCTGCCACTGGTCCATAATACATGGCTGGGAGTTAGTGGTCTGGTTCCTGTTGGTGGGAGGCATGCATCTCGATGTTAAACCACACAGTTTGCAGAGCCAAACTTGGTGTCAACATGTTTCTTTTATTTTCTCTGAGCCAAGGCGCTGCACTGAAAACTGTAAAAAAAAAATCTCTGTTGGAAAAAAAGAAAAAACGGTTCCATTCTGCGATTCAAGAGAGCTGCATCGTCAAAGTCGATGCAAGGCTACGGCGCATTGTCAAGTCTGTCTGCCACTCTGTAAAACAGCTGCCAGATAGCCGTGACTTGAACAACAAAGGACTAATACAGGCAACATTATCTATTCCCCTGTTCAATCTAAATCACAAATGCAAAGAGGGACACGCGGCTGACAAGACAAAGAAATGTAATTCACCGTGCTGTGACAAATCTAACCGTATCCATCTGGCCTGAGTAAGGCTTCCCATTGTGTTATTCATGCGTAAAACAATAGTGTAGAAGCTGCAGCTGTTTATCATGTCATAGATGTGATAGCAAGAGGCCGTCTTCGCATTGAATTGAAGCCTGTGTGTGTGTGTGTGTGTGTGTGACTGTGCCACTGAGACAGAATAACATAAACTGACTCCTGTTGCTGCCATTTATGATCATAATTCCTACTGGAGAAAAAACTGATCTCGCAGACACATCAGTCATGTCCAATGCCTGAATAAGTGTTAAACTAATGTACTCTATATTTGGCCTCTTTCTCTCCCACTCTCTCTCTCTGCCCCTACTCTCAACTTCACTCTCACACAAACACTGAGCCTTAAACTTCGTTTTTTTGCAACACTTACGGAGACAAGCAAGATGCCGAGGCCTCACATTAGCCTGGCTGATGATTAAAGTGCTCTAATGAGATGCATGCAATTCATTTGCCAGGTAAGGAGATCAAGTGTCTCAATGCTCGGAGACAGGGGAGATGCATAAACACAGAATCTCACATCATTGTATACGATGTCTGAGAAAATGGCATCTTAAGTATCCCATTTCGCAGTTCATATTTCCCCTTTCATGCAACAAGGAGTCTCCCATCAGCCCCTAGACTAAAATACAGACTATGTTTATGTATAGCTAACCTTGGCATAAAACATTACATCTGTGGATAAAGTGTATGTTGCATCTTATCGTGCAACATAGTTAACACACATGTTAAAAGTGATTGAAATGGTTAGTAGGCTGCAAACCGAATAGTCCATTAGCCTTCTTCTATGGAACCCTGATTGCTGTGGTGAAGAACATCTCAGCTGAAAGATAATGGCTTCGGTAGTGCTCTCAGATAAGGACATGCATTCTGCTGCGAGAAACGGTTCAGTGTTAAGAAAGCCTGTAGCGCTCCACACACAGAAAGCATTCCCCAGTTTTAGACACCAACTAAGGCTACTTTCCTGTGGAGATTGGAGGAGTGAAGAGGCCAGGGGGTCTCGTTCCCTTTTGAACCGCCGAGGCAGCCAGAGCAGAAGTCACTCCAGAGGGTTTCACCGGGAGGACACTCAGCCCTGGACATCTAAACCGAGGTCAGGCCAGGCAACAGGCCTGGCCAATCATCTCTCACCTCCCTCACTCAGAGATAATCGCACATCATTAACTCAGTGGATTCATGATGTCCGAGGTATAAATGGATGGGGTCCGTGACAAGCAACAGGAACTTACGGAACCCCAGCAACACGATCGGCCAAAAGAGGGAATGGTTAGACACATCCTGGCCTCATTCCCATCAGATTTTTGATTTGTTCATCATCTTAAGAGCTGAGGATAGGAAAGTCGGCCCCATCAGTCCATTGTGGTAGAATGCACCATCCTCACAGCCCACTCTGTGTGTTGCCGATTATGTTAGAGAATCATGATGCTCATCTTGGTCATATTTCAGCCTGCATTAGGACGGTCCATGAACCATGAAGAGAGGAAGCCGGGGAGCAGAGCAGTCCATGTTACATGCTGCAGTGGGCCCAGTGCCTGGAGCCAGCAGCCTTTCTTCACTCACTCCCTTTTAGAGCTGGGTGATCACATCTTGATCATGATTACAATCTGGGCTCCCCGCTATCACGAATACCAGAAAATTGCCACAAAATGAATATAGCAGAACTCTTTTTAGAACTGTGGTTCACGCTATTTTGAGCCGGTGATTTTACTCACACCAAGGCTCCAACTTTACAACACACAGTTCACTTTGACTAACTCTAAAAAAAACATAGACATTAATATAAAATATAATTTTTCACCAGGCCTGACAACTTTGCCAAATAAAATTGACTTTTCGTATATGTTCAGAAATAAACACATCAAAAACCTCGTCCTGTTTCACAGGCTTGGTCCCTAAAAAGACTCTAGAACTGTAGACCTCTAGACTCTAGAATAGATCAGATCTAGGATTGATTCAGTACACATTTAATTAGTTATATTTTGCAGAATGCAGCTATTCTGGCATGTTCTGATCCAAAATACAGGCTGTTAATGACCATTTCACCATCAAATTTGGCGGCCGTCAAAAGGATTAATCACTAATCACCAGCGGCCAAAGGAAAATCCTGCATCACAAAAAGTAGAAGAATGAAGAAAACTTCCAAGTTTAATCTGATCATACTCATGTTGAACGGGTCTTACACCTCGTCTTACTGCTGCAAATGTTAGGCTAGGAATTTATAATAATTTACTGCTTATTTTCTTATAAATAAGCAGTAAATTATTTCCCAGTTATCACAGTTATGTATTTCTTTCTTCACCTAAATGACAAAATGCATTTCAACATGTCTATAATGTGCAATATGCATGGTCAGATAGCAGGAACAGAGGCCGTCTCTTCTACAAGCACTTTTCACATTGTCCACAGAGTAGTCCATTACAAGTTAAGAGGATTTAATTAAACAGTTAAAATGAAATGGGGCGGTAATGATTCACCATTCTTTCAATAATTTATAATGCTCTGAGTGGATTGAATAACGTTAATAATCCTGTTAGAAATAAACTGTTCGATTTAATCATCTCACCGTGGAGACCATGCGCATAATTGTCGCCATGGAAACAGGTCAAGTATGTGTGCATTCATTTGGTTTAAAGTGAATCACAGCACACCCTCTTGCAGTCCCAAAGAGTAGGTGGTACCCTCATGGGAACGGGCTGTTGTGATGCTTGCATGCAAATGGATGTTCAACAGGAAACATCTCAAATTGGAGACATTCGGTTCCCGCAGTTATCTTTGTTGTCGTTAAACGGTGATCACCACACTGATGAAGAGATTTGATTACACTAAATCAAAAAATGTTTTCTCCATGTGCTCCTCGTTGGACCATCGCAAAATCATATTTAATTAAACAACGAAGAAGAAACACCCAACCCTGGGAGAGCTTTAGCTGTTTCTTCAATTTAAGGGTGTTTACGTATGCATAAGGCAGGTATAAAAGAGATGCATTGTTTTATTTTCAACTCTCATCTTTTTTTTTCAAATGTTTTTGTGGTTATTACTAGCATTTAAAAAAAAAAATAGATTTACTATGCCCTATGCCCCCCTTTATATGTATATATGTGTGTGTGTGTGTGTGTGTGTGTGTGCTTTAAATGTAAAGCAAAAACTGCCCTGCAATTCTTTTTTCACTTGTATTTCCTTATTGCATGTCTGTGCTTTATTCATAACATTCCAGTGATAAAGACATTGTAAAATAATTGTGAAACTTCAATAAAAATGTCAAGAGTAAAAAGAAAAAAGACCCCAGAGTGAGGGGCGGCTGTGCGATCCCTCTTGCCGGCCATCAAACACAACCAGCAGCCAGTTAGACTCGTCCTCAGAGCCGTGTAAACTCCAGTCATGAAGGGAGACTCCCATTACTGCGGCCTGTCAAACAGAGACCAGCTCACACAACGTAGACTCGTATGACTCCATCGTCGCGCAGTAACATATATGGATGTGAAGAGATGAGAAACCGGGAATTCAGTTTCTGACGAAAGGAGGAAGGACAGATGAAGAGACCAAAAGATGAACGAGACAGAAGGGATGGCGGCTCTTTAAGGGAGTACCGCTCCGGGGCTGTCCAGCAGTAAACTGTGCTACTTTAGGTCTTGTCTTACACCCCATTTGTCTGCTTCATCCTCTCCACACTGTGTCCGGGATGTAGCCGAGACTTACTGGAAGGTCAGCCATTCCTGGTTGAGCAGTAATTACTCCCAGCAGTGACAAACACACCAACCCGACTCCAGCACAACATCACTTTCCACTCGGAATACAGAAACACTAAAGCCACACGCTGGGTTTTATTTCACTTTTGTTTTTTGTTTTCCTTTGCTCGCGCTACAGAGACAGCGATTACGATTGCGGTCCAACTATAGAGGAAATGCAGCAGAAAACAATCCTCACACCAGCTCTAGGGCGCCGTATACTATCAAGGCAATGTGTAGTTTATGCAAATAAAGACTGTTCCCCAAGAACAAGCTGTGAATTCCCATTGTACACAACACTGTGAATTACCATAGAAAAAGGAATATTTGCCGACCGACAAATTATTTGCCGTGCCTGTGGCAGGTCAAAGGAACACAAATTGGTAGCACACACAGATATGTGATCTCATTACAAACCATATATTTGACTGCAAAGGTCACAGCGTATGACATCACACAATGTCCATACTCATCTGGCGGCCCCTGGACATTGTCACCCTGGAGGAGACCACTCCCATCAGGGTGTCATCAATGGATGAATGTGAGCTCTAAGAATACCCCCCCCGCCATGCCCCCAAGCCTAGACCTCAGACATCCAGCTCTGTCCCATTCTCTTGATGTATGCCCCAAATGCACTCACCCACAGACACGGAGAATGTGGCAAAGGATGACTTTGTTCCGCGTCTCTGTAGACCAGTGGCTACGGTTTTAGCACCACTGAACTCTCCACTCGGCATCCATCTTTGTAGCAAGGTGCTCACACAGTGGAGCCCGCTCTAATATCAGTGTAGCTCTCTGGCTGACAGCCCAATCATGCACATCAAAGATGCTCTGTCATAACCTGGGTAACAATTATGTATATGTTTCTCTTTATACATATGGCAAGCATGCTTAATATTATTATTCAACTAGATGAAACTCATTGAGATAAAAATTAGTTTTTTTCAAGAGCGACCAGGCGAGAGAGAGAGAGAGCAGCACAAAACACAGTTATAAACATAAGACACAGGGTTTTAAAAGGGCTAATGGACCTGGATACACAACAAGCACTCATGCAGGAACATCCGGTTGAAGCACACGACTGCGAATGCATTTACAGTATGTGAGCACTTCACGGTTCCAAACACAGACGCACGTACATTGTTCAGTTCCATGTCTGTTAAAATGAAAACAAATGGACTATGGGGAATACAATCCTTCAGTTTCAAGTCCTCCTGCAGAGGGTTCGACACTGAAGAGCAGCACACTCATAATCTTTGTTCCCCCATCTGGACACAAGTGAAGGACGACATCAGTTAGTCCTGAGATTGCAGGCTGCAACAGCCTGAAGCTAGGGGGAGCCAAGGTTTTCGAAAGTGTGTCAAAATGTTTTTGCCTCAACAACAATATGCAATAGTGAATCATTTATTGTGGACTATTTCATTACATATCCTGCTTCAAAAAACACTGGCCAACATGTATGCCGGAATGTATTCATAAGATCTCACAAGAAATTACAACAATACGATTTTCATCTCGTCACCCCAGTGGGTGCCAGTGATCAAATGGCCCGGAGTGTTCCAGAAGTGTGCGCGGGCCGGCGAAAATGTCCAACCAGTGTTGCTGTTATTTTATTTTATGAGTCATCTATTCACACTCTACCGGGTCATTTAGCTGTGAGTCAGACTTCATGGTTAGCTTATTGTGGACAGCTGCTGTCAGTATGTGTCAGAGAAGGGGAGGAGGCTCTCCTGGTTGATCACACACACACACACACACACACACACACACACACACATGTCCACACAAATGGACAGGTGAGTGTCAGGTTTGGACTGACAGGTATATAACAGACCTGTCTATAAAGAGACCAGAGAGAGAGAGAATATATAACAGTCAGGGCAAGTCAGTAGTCCTCATCTGGCTTTTTCATCTTTATGGCTCTCTTTTCTGTTCATTTTTTTCTCCAAAGTTCAAGTTTTTCTACTCTGATAAGGCTTGAATATGAGTTCCTCATAATTATCATTGTAGTGGAAAAAAGGACAATACCGGTCTGGGTGATCAAACATCACCACCATCTCTCTTAGATTCACTAAAACATCTGTTGCCAATATCAGTGTTTGTTCCAAATCAATTTGTTGGGCTGCCTACGAGAATTTGATGTTAACACGCTGCCAGGAAATGTAAATAATAGCAATTCACACTTTGGTCTTTGTGATGAGACATTTTGTAAAGTACTCGGTCCACAGACTTTGTATGAACCAACACACATTGATTCCAACAGAAAATGTTTAATTCCATTGTCAACATAAAAAATGTCCTTCAGCAGAACCGCTACAACAAATCGTTGTCTTATTGTGTCATCAAAATAATTTGCCAAATTATATTGGTAAGTGATATTTCAATGACGCCAGGAGAAGCAGCTGCAATGGTTGTATTTCCTGGCTCGGTATTGTGTTTTTAAATCATATTAAGCTGATTGAAATTTTGTTTTTGTATCAGTTTCATGAGTCATCGCTGTCATTTCAATTTCCCTCCACCTCGGTCACTTCTTTCCAACCAAACAAACCGCATTTGAGTGCTGTACAACTTCACTGATGCAATGATGATGTGCATACAAAGTTCCTGAAGCCCCCGTCACACATGCAATTTATCCCATAAATGTTGTTGAACGTATCCTGCATTGTGTGACCATGTGTGAAGCTGATCGAAATCACAGATAATCTGCACCAATGTCCCACTTCAAAGCGTATAGTGACATTAAAGGGCTATATCCATCTGACCTCAGACCCTTCCACGAGGCACGAGCAGAGCAATCATAAGACTCGGCTGATTATGTATTTGAATTGTTTATTGAAGTGTTTATGATGCCTGACAGGTTGTCCCAGTCATTTACTGGGAGCTATGTGTGGAAGGAACCTCTAGTGTTAGCTGAATGATGAAGTTGTTCTAACCCTGAAATCCAGTCTTCGCTGACATTCCTGTAATGTCATTGAAAGCAAAAGTTCAATCAGGAAGATTACTTTCCCCCTTATTTCCCACCCTCATCTCCATTAAACTATGAGGCATTTGGTCTGACGATGAGAGCACATCGCCTCAGTTGTGTAAGCGCCTGGGCCAAGTTTAAAAAAAAATAATCGGAATGATCCGGATTTGGAAATCCAGATAATTTTGCTATCCAGGAACAGATAATCCTTTTTACCTTCGCTCAAAATGCTCAAAATGGTACTACACATTACAATAGGTAGGCAATGCTAGATATGTAAAGGTGAACAAGAACAACCTAGTGGGGATGGTTTGATAGGATGACTGTACAGAGAAGCACCCTATAGGAGTGCAGTTGAGGCATTTAATAATCAACCAAGATGGCTGACGTGACACACATTTGGTTGCTCTGATTGGCTGTAGGTCTATCCTCTCGGCTCCAGAGGTATTTTGGTCTGCGCGATTGTTGATAATGAACTTTGGGAATTGAGAATCAACAGAGACTACATTGTAATAAAGTCAGTGATAAATTAATTGTTATGGTTATTGTGCGGAAAAGCTTAATGGGTAGCCTAATGTATAGTGGTAAAAACAAAACAAGTGCAAAATACAAATCCATTATATGTTTTATTTGACCAAGTTTACAGTTTTATTCTTTGTAGTTTGTATCTTCCTGAAATCCACCCTCAATCCACCCTTCTGCTGTTTTTTTTTTAACCAGGGTATCCCAATCCTCCTAAACAGTGTGAACAACACATACTGAAGGATTGAACCAGATGAAAAGGGGGACTGGATTCCGTGGTCTAATCTAATTTCAGAATCCTTTTTTTTCTTTTGAACAACCCATTTTCAAGATTTGCTTCAATCGATAGCCGATAGATCAGATTACTTTTACTTTCGAACAACTGGGCCCCGCTTCTGAAATTAATATTTAAAGACCGCATGAGGAAATATAACAACATTTCTATGAACCAAGGTGTGCGTGTGTGTGTGTGTGCGCGCCTCTCTGTTGATCTAATGATCCAATTCTGCCCAGTGTGCAAGCCTTCATCAATACTGATGATTTGGTTGGTGCAGATGTATATTTGTCAGTATATTGGTGTATGAACAGCACGTTTGAAACAATATTAGCACAGCCGCAGTTTGTAACTCCCAAAAAGAACGTGCCAGTCACTGCTCTGCATATACAGAATGTACAGCACTGGGAACGGTCACACACTGGTTTATCCATTTCACCTTCCATTATTCCTCTAAATGGGTTACCAGGAGACATCTTTGTGAGACAGACAAAGGTTTCTCAATGAAAGTGCAATATCTCGCAGCGTGCCTTCTTCTGTATGACTAATGCAATCAGCTTTTAAAATCAGTCCCACAGTGTCTCACATATCTCAGACACAAACACTGACAACCTCACTCGTGTTAATAAGGTTTGCACATCAGACTGCTTCATGGGATGTGGTGGGCTTACTCCATTTAGTGATAGATTGACTTTAGTTTTAGTACTGTCAAATACTGGTAAACATAAATATATGGTAGTTTTGCCACGTCTTGTTTTGCCGCGTCTTGCATGAGAAGCTCTGTGGTATTTTCAAATAATACATCGCCCAAAAACAACAAATAATTTCAGAATAAATTACTCAACAATGACCAAAACTCCATGACAATAAAATATCATTCCAATGCTCCTGCTATAATTTCAAAATGGAGGTGGTCATTGCAATCTGAGGTCATGATGTACAAGCCCCATTGTGGTAAATTTTGATTGATGTTCCTCAACAGAACATCTAATCTGGTCGGGCAAACCAAAGGGAGAACATTGTGAGGTTAGAATAATGGTCGCCAATCATTTTGAGTGGCTAACTTTTAGAAACCACCAACATGTCAGCATCAGTGGATATGGTATACTGGACATATGTATTTGTGTGTGTGTGTGTGTGTGTGTGTGTGTGTGTGTGTGTGTGTGTGTGTGTGTGTGTGTGTGTGTGT
>JAOPUI010000047.1:13077253-13087575 GCA_027123135.1 Urophycis floridana
ATCCCCTGTACTGCTGGTCATTGTGAATTTCTCCTAAGGGGGATCAATAAAGGATTATCTTATCTTATCTTATCTTAGGTGAATATTCTAGTCCAACCGGCTTTGATTGCAGTTGAACCATGAGAAGTAACGCTATTGGACAATTATGCGGTTTATATATGTTATAGTTAGTTATATATTTAGTTAGTTAGTTATATTTCTTGTGGCCACAGGAATAGCTCGAGTGGTGAGGGTCCTGGTAAGCCAGGTGGACACGCAGGCTTGATAATCATGTCCACTCATGTCGACTCATATAACCGGGATATTACATTGGTGTCAAAAGCCCCAGATTTGGACCCCGCTTTGGTACGTGAGTTTTCCGGAATCCCGAGAGAGCGTTATGGATCATCACAGTGGCGCCTGCCCGAAGGTGAAGGAGGAGGCAGGAGAGTGTAGCCTGAGGGGATCACGCTAGATGCGGGCTCCGGCTGAGGTGTCACCAAAGATGGCGGCGCCCAGCGCAGCATGCAGGCTGATGGACGCCGCAACTATGGTGGCCACGAGGACGGCGGCGCCCGGTATGGGGTTCCATCTAACCCAAAGACACCGAGATTTTCCGGTAAAGGCAGCTGGGAAGCATACAGAGCCCAATTTGAACTTTTAGCTGCTGCGGCTCATTGGCCTGATACAACGAAAGCCCTCCAGCTGGCTCTTTCACTGACTGAGGATGCTGCAGCTTGCTTGCTGAGTCCGGAGGAGAGAGGTGACTACGCGGCACTGGTGGGGGCACTGCAGAGGTAGCCCGCGACCAGTTTAAGGTAAAGTGAGGTTTGTTCAGTTTGTTCAAGCACTCACACCAGACGAACTACGCCTGCATGTACAATTTAGTTGGGCGAAGCACTTGACCGTGCGATTGAGAAAAAGACTGTCGTTTGTGCAACAAGTCCATCAGCATCGTCTTCCATTGCCGTTGCTGCTGTGACTGAAGTGCAGGACCAGAGACCGGCGTGGGCAGAGGAGCTCGTCCTGCTGTGCGGACACAGGCAGCCCGCCCTCCACGGGGCAACGCTGAGCGCCGTCCACCGGTCTGCTGGAGGTGCGGCCAGCCTGGCCACCTGCTCCTCAACTGTAATGTGGTGGGAGACCGGCAGGGAAACGGGACCTGCTCCGTGTAGCCCGGACGACACGGAGCCCTTCAGCCACTCACCGGAGCAGCTCTTTCATCCGGTTCAGACTGACCCTGTAGTGACTGTGGGCTGGACAGAAGAGGCTAACTTGTGCCACGTCCCCGTGTTGGTGGGTAATGTGTCATGCTCAGCCCTGGTCGATACGGGGTCTACCGCCACAGTAGTGAGGCCTGACGTTGCTCCAGCAGGAACCGTCCAAGAACAGACTTCAGTAAGATTATGGACAGTGACTGGTGAGACAGCCCCAATGAAAGGCAGAGGGATCTTTGTCTTCACCCTGGGGAATGTAGCAGTAACGTTTCAGGCGTGGGTGGCTGAGGTGCGTGACCCCTGCATCTTGGGGCTTGATTTTTTGAGACTCACAGGATGTGTGTTGAATCTGAGCACCGGAGTCCTGATGTTACCAGGGGGACAGGATGTTCAGCTAGCCTCCTCCTCACAACCAATGCCGCAGGTAGTAGCCACCTACAGCGCATCAACACATTCTGCGGGGATCAGCCCTCAGACTCACGCCCATCAGTCTAGCCCACCGGGGTTGACTGCAGACCATGCAATGCCAACCCCATGTCAGCAGCCAAGGGATTCAAAAGATCAGACAGAGACCATTAGGGCCATTTGGAAAAGGGCTCTGCTGGTCTGGACGACCAACAGCAAATGAGTCTGTGCCGCTATTGTGGTAGTTCAAGGACGTTTTCGCCCTCAGTGATGACGAGGTGGGCCTCACGCACCTTGTGCAGCACCACATCGACACTGGTGAGGTACGGCCCATTAAAGTGCACCCCCGCCGTCTACCCATGATGAAGCAGGAAGCTGCGAATCAGAAGGTCCGTGCTATGCTTAGTGCAGGCATCATTGAGGCCTCTAACAGCCCATGGTTGTCGGCCGTGATTATGGTCCCCAAGAAAAATAGCTCCCAATGGAGATTCTGCATGGACTACCTCTGAACCAGTTCATAAGGAAGGATTGCTACTCCATTCCACGGGTGGATGAGACGCTGGACCTAGTGTCAGGGTCTGCCTGGTTCTCATTACTCAACCTACGTAGCGGGTATTGGCAGGTTCCCCTCGCCGCTGAGTCACGTCTGAAGACCGTGATCAGCACAGGCAGGGGGCACTGGCAGTTCAAGGTCCTCAGTTTCGGTCTATGCAATGCCCCCAGGACTTTTGAAAGGCTTATGGACAGTGTACTAGCCGGTGTTCCCCGCCAAGAGTGCCGAGTGTACTTGGACGATGTCCTGGCCCATGGAAAGACTTTTGAGGCCGCAATAAACTCTCTGCGGGTGGTGCTGGGGAAAATTGCAGTGGCTGGTCTTGAGTTGAATCCTGACAAATGCCACTTCGAGCAGAGGGAGGTAGAATTTTTGGGCCATAGGCTGAGCAGCGAGGGCATCGGCAAGCTGGAAGAGAAAGTGCGTGCCATCAGGGACTGGCCATTCCCTAATAATCAGACAGAGTTCAAGAGTTTCTTAGGGCTAGCCTCTTACTATAGGAGGTTTGTGAGGGAGTTTTCCTGCAGTGGCACACCCCTCTTGCAATTGCTGCAGAAGAATCAGCCCTTCTCATGGTCTGTGGACTGCCAGAGGGCATTCACCGCCCTACAGCAGGCCTTCTCCAGGCCCCGGTCCTCGCCCCCCCAGACTCAGCCATGCCGTTTCTGTTGGATACAGATGCCAGCGACACCGGCATGGGCGCCGTTTTGTCTCAAAAAGGGCCTGATGGAGAACAGGTAGTGGCTTACTTCAGCCGCGTGTTCAATAAGAGTGAGCAGCGCTACTGTGTGACAAGGCGGGGAGCTCTTGGCACTTGAAGTGGTGGCTCGGCACTTCAGGTATTATTTGTGCAGAGTACCCTTCACCATCAGGACTGATCACGCGGCGCTCCGGTGGCTTATCTCGTTCCAGGAACCTGAGGGCCAGGTGGCGCGCTGGCTTGAAGAGCTGCAGTCGTTCTACTTTACTGTGGAGCACAGGCCTGGGGCTCAGCTCTGAGTGGCTGCAGCTACTGTGACAGAAGGGACACAAGAGAAAGGCAGCTGTGGGGTGAGGAGACTACCGCGGAACCAAAATGCTGCACGCTGCAGGTGATGGACATTGATGAGTTGGAGGCCCGTCAGGAGTAGGACGTGGACCTGAGGTCAGTGCAGCAGTGGGTCCACAGTTGGCATAGACCACCGTGGGGGGCCATGTGGGGTCTGTAGGTGGCCAATAAAGGCCTATGGAGTAAGTTTGGTGTGCTGCGCCTCTCTGAGGGGGTGTTGCAGTGAGCGTGGAAGGAGCCAGCCACAGCGGAAGAGAGGTGGCAGGCCGTGGTTCCCAAAGCTCTCAGAGAAACGGTGCTGGGGGCCTGTCATGGGGTCACTGGCTCTGGTCACTTTGGCAGCTCAAAAACTCTGCGCCGGCTTAGACAGGGGTTCTATTGGGGCCAGCACCGGCGAGATGTCAAGGATTTCTGCTGGCGCTGTGATGAGTGGGTGGCACACAAGGGGCCACTGGATCAATCCTTCGACCCTTTACAACAACAGGCATCGGGAGCGCCGATGGAGAGGGTAGGGGTGGACATAATGGGCCCATTCCCTGAGACAGACAGAGGGAACAAATATATGCTTTGTGCAATGGACTATCTTACAAAGTGGCCGGAGGCCTATGCTCTACCCAATCAAGAGGCTGAAACAGTGGCAGATGCTTTGATAGAGGGCATGTTCAGCCGGTTCGGTGCACCAGAAGTCATCCACAGTGACCAGGGCCAGAATTTCCAGAGTTTTCGCAGCTCTCTGTGAGCGTTTGGACATGCAGAAGACACGCACCATGCCATTGCATCCGCAGAACGATGGCTTGGTAGAACGTTTTAACTTGACCATGCAAGAGCAGCTAGCCATTCTCACCGCAGACCACCAGTGTGACTGGGACAGTCACATTCCCTTTATTTTAATGGCATACCGTTCTGCTGTCCAAAGCTCAACTAACTGCACCCCCGCCTTTCTCATGCTGGCCAGGGAGATCCGGACGCCTGCGGAGATGGCCTTTGGTGGGCCAATGGATGCTACAGGGCCCGCCCCCGGGTTGGAGTATGCTCGGAAGCTGCAAGACCAGCTGGAGAAGGCTCATGCATTTGCCAAAGACCAACTGGAGAAGGCCGGCATGACACAAAAACGCAACCTTGACATGAGGAGTATGGGCAAGGACTTCCAGGCAGCGGATTTGGTCTGGGTTTATACCAGAAGGGGTGCTGTCCTAAACTAGTCATGGGGATGGCTATAGGGTCCAAGTTCCCCCTAGGGGTAGGAGGGTAGTTATCCATCGGGGCCGGTTGCCACCCTACAATAGGAGCGCTGGGCCTTTGTTTGAGGGGGGGCAGCTTTGCAGACAGACACTGGGCCCTCCACGGACCTCGACCCCCAGGACCCATGCCCACATGTGCCCCCTTCAATTAATGCCCCGGACCCTCCCTCTGTTATCCTGCTTCACACACCTGTTTCACCTGTTGGCAGGCCGCGGAGAAGGCAACGGAGGCCTCAGTGGTTTAATGACTTTTCAATGACCCCTTGAGGGCAAGGGGCTTCATAAGGGGGAGGGCAGTTTGATGACCTGTGGGTTGTTTAACTGTTATTGTTGTTTCCCTGAGCCGTAGGCTAGGTTTGTGTTGGGCTGTGGGGAAGTTTGCGGGAGTTTAAAAGGTGAACGAGAGTTTGAATGGGGAGGTAGTTTTTGCAGCAAAATAAAGCAAGTTAAACAGCCTGTATCTGTGAGATTCATCTCCGCCTCAGTTATAACCGGGATATTACAGTGTATTCACCCTAACATATTCCACGAGTGATTGCACATTCATTAGGCCTGATTCCAAAGAGAATGGAGTCAACATTAGGTACATTCTTTCTAATCCCTGTTGATGGAGGTTTTGTGGAGACCTCTCCATCCCTCGGCCCTTTCACTTAGCATTCAACCTTTATCTGTCGCTGCCTCTTGTTCCACACTTCACACTGATGCACTGCCTTCGATTATGGCTTTCCAATTAAAGTCAGTAATGGGTTCATGACCTCATCATCTCACCACACACATACATTCTGTAGAATATAGCATTGGGGACTTTAATGTTTCAAGTTACAGTACTATCCTTAAGGCTTGAGATAATATGCCTTGTTAATCAGTATTTGATATGAAGGGTGTCAGTCATTTCCATGAATAAATTATAAACCCACAGTCAGTTTATACAGCACATTCAGGAAGTTGTCAAACAACTTCACATGTTCAGGATGTGACAGAATGTGGTCGACAGGGAGTCAGGGAGGATATTGGAATATTTTTAAGGCTGACAGCTGGAGACGGAGCTTGATGAACAACACCAATAAAACAGATGAAGACAAACAGCCACACTGGGACGGCTCATTGATTTAAAGTGAAATTGATGTTTTTAAATACAAACTACTGCACATGATGTTGTTTTACAGTCACAAATAATAGGTGGATGTTGTACCTCCCATTCGGACTCATTAGCAGATCGATAGAGTAGCCAGGCTCAGCATGTGGCATGGGCATGAACAAGCACACCTAGTGCACTGATCAACCTCATGTACATCACTTATCGGAAACTAGCAGAGCTACTCCAACTATTGTGTGAGTAACTGTACAATCTGACTCCAGACTGAAACAATCCATGTAGAAAGGCAGAAATTTGGTCCATTTGAAACTTTTCAAATCACCACATTGTTGAATGACTGAAAATGGCACGTGGCAATTCACCTGATGCCCCATAATGAAGCTTTCTCCCATAGACTGCTACTCTTTGGAGAGAGGTCTCAAAAGGGCACCTATTTTACCACCAGGTGTGAGTGTGAGTGCCACTACAGGCCATTTCAAAACCTGCCCTTCCCTGTGACATATTGACATCAAAAGTGGGAGTGTCCACCAAGATGTAGGATTTCTAGATCAGTCCGCCAGCCTGCCCAGTGAAGTGCACCAGCTGGAAGGCTCACGGTGAAAACAGGAGCCCTGTGTACATCAAGCTGATGTTGAACAGTGCGAACAGTGTGAAGCTGCTTTCAACATTGAGACAGAGCGAGAATGGAACCGCGAGAGGAAGACACAGAAAGCGATGTTAAAACAGGGCTGGTTGAAAAGGGAATAAAGAAAGCCTGATAGTTGTTCACCTCAGGGCTGTTATGGGATGGCTGCACCACAGACCTTACTGGAGAACACAAATCAATTTGGACTTGGCCAGGTAATAGATGTCAAAAGTGTTTTCCTCAGGAAGGACCCGGTGTATTCAGCATGGAGTCCCAAGAGCTCTGATTGGCTGGAATCAGCTACTCGCCTGACCATTGATTGTTCTTCAACACGTCATGTGATGATGGATCGGTTGGCTTTCAGTTTACTGAGAAATAGAATCCTACATTGGACTGACTTTATTCACTTCTGTCTTGTTCTCCAACATATAGCTAAACGTTAGATGAGCATTATCCTTGCAAACGTTTTCCATGAATCAAGGGTGATTTAACATTCAGTCTCATGTAACGGTAAATATGAGGCATTAATCAGGGGAATCTTAGTTTGATCTCAGATCGAAGCCGATGCTTGGTTGTAGTCTATGTCAATTCTCAGAGGGCATTTGGAGTGGGAAATAGAGGTCACGGAATATAATTACATGTGTGCGCCAAATAGCCAGCAAACACACACAGATGCCACAGATGTCACCCACCCACACACACACACACACACACACAAATACCTTTGAGACAGAGTGTCAGACAGCTGGATAATTGCATCAATCATCATTTATAAATGCTGAATATATTTAGCGATATTCATAAAATATGCGCTATGGGGAAAAATCCTTCTTATCTTATCTTCTTCCTATCTCATCTTATTCTTCTTCATAAAAATCCATTCTTATGCAGTGGTGTCACTGGCCTTGGGGTCTGTGGTTCTGTTGACTCCAATAGGACTGTTGCTATATTGTTTGCAACAGTGTCTGACAGAGAAATTCCATGTTATCAAAGACAAAAGTAACAAAGTGACTGCTAAGAATTAAACTAATCACGGCCGCATATAACGATCTATTTCTATTCAATAATAATAATATAAATAGTAAACAAATGTATATATACCATAGGAATATGTAACTTTATATTTGAAAACCTGCTACAATTGAAAATGTATCATTGAGTTTTTGGCAATGTGGTTTGACTACCACAGTCTGATCTGTTGCGTGTCAAATGTTTTCAAAGGCAGGAGAAATGTCCTCCAATATATGATGGCATCTGATCATCATTTATCACATTAATAACATCTCCCAGAATTAGAAGTGAAAATCAATGTCACTTTCAATAACGTCGGGGGAAATCAGTGGCAGGGAAAATATGTTAATAAATGAGATGCCAGTGCTTCCAACCATCAATCTTAATCATGTCTCCAACACATTGTCTACATTGTGGCAAAAGGTAAGTTCAGGTTTGGAAAGAATCACGTTTGAGTAGTGATATGGATGTCAAGGGATGCCGGGTAAAAGTTAAATCTAGCTGACAGCACCAGACTGTGACCTTGTAACCTTTCCTTTGTGGCATACAAAGTTGGCCAAAAACCCAATAAGGTGTACATATACATAGAACATCAACAAGCGAGACAACGATTGGACACACTTCACATATTAATGTTGTGAAACAAAGTATTAATAAAAAATGACTGCACGAAACATGACATTTACATTTATTGTGGAATGAAGGGTATGAGAAAAGATGCACAAGGGATGCTTTTGTCCGAGGTTGTCACCTGACAAAGCATATTCCTTCCTATCTGCAACTTTGTTGAACTATTACTGACACAAAAGTTGCACACTGAAAAACTAAATCCACTTACTGACTTCCAAATAAAATTACAAATGCGCAGAGGGAAGTACACAAGCAACTAAATGTTATTCACCACACTCTGAAAAATAAAATTGTACTAATCCAGACTCCCCGTGGTGGCTAATTTTTCAAAGATTAAAATTTAATAGGCATGCTTTTCTTTACAAAAATGCTGCACCTTGACAATTTAGGTGATCTAGTAGGCAGGCCGGTAGATGGCTAAGCAGGAAAGCAAGTAGGGAATGAATCACTTAGGTCTGGATGGTAAGGAGACAACGCAACGGGTTGCAAGAGGTAGAGGTCCAGGCCGACCACAGAGTCCACATCCAAAATGTCCTTGACTGAAATTGAACCCGTTTAAACGTATACAAACCACGGCCTTGCCAAATGATGAAGCTCTGTTGTAGTGTAAAGACTATCCAAGGCATACAGCTCCAGCATCTTCCAATTCCCTTTTCAAACAAACACACAGAGACATGCGTCTCCCTTCATGGTTTCCTATGTGCTTTCAAATAAGAAGAATAGATAATATGGCTCTTTCAGTCTCATTGTAGTGTATTTGTGTGTTTTCCCCCTCTCGCTGTCTCTTTCTCTCTCTCTCTTGAACTAGAGACTTGAAACACGGCAAATCAATGCATTTCAAACAGATGCGTGAAGTGAATTAGCTAAGAGGACAATTGAATTGTAAATGACTCTCATTCTGTGGAACACTGATTGCTGTGGTAAAGAACATATCAGCTGTAAGATAATGGGGATAATTGGTGGTGCTCTAAAAAAAAAAGTCAATATCAAGACTGCTGGAGAGACTGCATCTTCTCCCTTTTATCAAACTACTGTATGTCTCCATCAGTGCATGTCTTTGCGGGAAGAGGATTGCAGTGGAATGACACTTCTATGACTAAACTGATGTCAGGCCTGTCAACAGTACTAACAGGGCTCCATCAGATGTAGCTCCCCTCGCAGGGGCTGCGTGTGATGGGTGCTGTGAGTAAGACTTAAGTACTAGAACTTGAAGGCTCTGCCTTCCAATCCCTGCATCGTACCTACAGCGGCTTTAACTTAAGCAGACCGGATCAATGGTGAGCCGAGAACAGCGAACCTCATCGCCATCGGTGAAGTATTGTAGCCTCGGTATTCTGGTCAAATTAAAAAGGGAAAAGTCCATGCCGTGTCACGACCGCCACCACACTCACAGCTCGTCTGTGTGGGTCATTATCATTTAAATCCCGCTTCTCATAGTGGTCCCATTTCAGCTCCCATCAGAGGGGATGCCTCTGAAACCACGAGCCGTGAAGAGAGGGAGTCGGGGGCGCAGCGGCATTACATGCCGCAGTGGCCCGGGAAGTGGCTGTGGGCCCAGAGCCATTCTTCACCCTCTGTGCTTCGGTGTGCTGCCGTCCCCGGTACCGGCAGTGCGGTGGGAGGGTCTGTGTGATGCGGATCAAAACAAAAACCAGCCCACTAACAGGGATGGCTTAATGAGCCTCATGTCGTCTGATGTTTGAGTCTTCTGAGTTTGGATTGAGAGGAACACTTCTCCTTACCGCCATTTAACACATCCGTATGCGTGTGTGTGTGTGTGTGTGTGTGTGTGTGTGTGTGTGTGCTTGTGTGAGTGTGAGTGTGTGTGAGAGTGTGTGAGTGCGTGTGTGTGTGTGCGCGCGCATGCGTGTCAATCATATAAATTACAGAGTCCATGGATACCAATTATCAGAGGGCTCAATTTCCAATTCCGCACAGACATACTAATTTGAGTCTCCTGGGATTTCCCAGTCAACCTGTCCAAACACTGGAGCGTAGATGGCACCCCGGGACCTCATCTTTCGCTGCGCCGTATTTGCAGTGCCATGTTGAACCCTCGTCTTTAAATGTAATCGCTAAGAGCCCCGGGTGGCCCTGTAGATGAATCTGACAGTACGCCATTCATCTCAGTGTACATTCTGAGCACTGGTGGGCCTTTATCACAGGGAGGGGGGGGGGTGTGACGGTAGGGGTGAGCACACGCGTACCTCATGGCGGTAATTGGTCTACACCCGTTCCTGCTCCTGCCCCGAACGACTACACCTCCGTGATGAAGGCCCCATTAGCACCGTTCACTGTGTATCCTCGTTAGAAATTAGCCCGACGGACACGACATGCACGTCGAGTGTTATTCCCATCAGCAAATCGCGTCAGAGGATGAAGATCCGACAAACCGGGGCTTGAAAAAAAGTGCTTCACCCCGTCGTCGAGCTCATGACGTAGCCCGGGTGGAGCCGCAGGGTGGGGATGGGGCTGGGAGATGAGCAGCACCGGGGGGTGGGGGGGTCGGAGGTGGGA
>JAOPUI010000047.1:13447857-13458162 GCA_027123135.1 Urophycis floridana
CGCTCTGCTGTGCATGAGGTTGTGGCGAGTGTTATCATGACTCTCAACAGCTTGTTGACACCCGGGAAAATGTCCTGCGGACAGCTGTCCATCACCTCTATCAGGGACGCAAACTCCTTCCCTGCCGCAACCTTCCTCTGTATCTGTTGGGTGAACACCGCAAGTTCAGCATCCTCTATGTTGAATCCATAATGCTGGCAGGGTGGCTGGAACAAGGACATTTCAAACGTCCCTGAAGGTGGACGACAGGCTGCTGCTGCCTTGATTATTCCATACTGGTCATCCTGAAATCGACTGGCCAGTTCAGCCAGTTGTCGGTCCAGGATCTCATGCCAGAGGTGTTTTAGATCATCATCATTTCATATATTCTGTCTGTTACCCACAGTGGACAGAACTACTGACTTGCTGACCCTAGCAGGCAAGCGTCGCACTCTGCCAGGGGTGACATCCCAATGCGTTATTTAGTGTTTTTTAATGAGATCATCAGTGAGCCTTAACACTTTACTGAAGTCATTCTGTGAGTGGTCTCGAAGAACAGCAAATGTCTGTTTGACAGATTCAATAAGGTCAATGCACTCCAAAATGCTCAATGTCAGGCTCTGCAATCCTTTGGTGGCAAAGTCACTAATCTCAAAAAGCTTTCCAAGTGACCAGGAGCAATATGAACTTCTTAGTTTCTATCTGCTGAGCAAGAGACTGTGCCTCAACTCTCGTCTGACTATTAGCACTATCACTATATTCTGCTAGGACTTCCAAAATGGCATCAATTATAGTCAGCACTTTTTTGACGGACCCAGACTTTGAACTCTAGCGCACGTCAGTGGATCGCTCCAGCTCAAGAGATTGACGAGTGGGGTTCAGTTCTTTTTGAATTTCTAGAAATCTGGCGTGCCTGTTACTGCCGGTCATAAAGTTGTATAGAGTATTCAGAGTTTCAAAGAAAGTCGTGACATGCACCGATGACTTTGAGACTGCTGCTAGGACAAGGTTGAGTCCAAAGTAGTTTAATATACATACAGAAACAACACAGCCAATTCAAGTTTGTGAATTCAGCACACTGGACTGTGAGCTCTGTGGGTTGTAGAAAATATGGACGTAGCATCACACATTCAGCAGGGCTGCTGTTGTCATATCATGGACCGCCATTTTGCAGAAAGATGTGGGCTTTGGCGAGGAGGCCAGAGGTGCTTCTGGGCAGAGCTGAGAACCAAGACGCACCCACTTAATTATGCTCATGCTAACATTTTGTTAGCATCTGCGAAAAGAAGCTGACATGTTTTGACGTCCTTATCTGACTGCCAAGTCCTTCTGTGCCCCCCGTGATTTGTGTGTTTGTTTGTCATGATTATTTTGTAAATCAAAATGTATGTAAAGCGATAACATTTCAAATGGATTTTTTGGTGAAAGCAAAGCAGTAGAAGAACGTCATATGTGCTTCACTCAAAAATCTACATTTTTATTTCAATTATAACATGAATTTGGAAAGTATACCTGTGCAAAGGATTTTTTGGACAAAGCAAAGCAAACATAAACACACTGGTCTAGTCCATCCCACAGAAGAAAGAATGTTCTCCCTGGGTCCCTTGAAGAACATCATCAGATTCATAAAATAACAACATATCAGGTTTGATGATTTCACAACGCAAAGACAATGATTCAAACTGATATCAATCACCATGGCAACAATAGTAAACGTTACCTTAACAAACAAACTATTGCATACATTTACTTTACAAAGATTATTCATATGAAAATAAAAGACATATTTCTCACTATAAATGTTATCAATGTGCATTTTATTGCCAAAACTGTCTTATAATGTTGCATTTTTCACTGAGAATAAAATGAATGCCCTCAACTTTGTTTTGGCAGACAGAAACTTAACATAAGGATGCTGTTCCTTCATCAAATCAAAAGGGGGGTCTGGACCAGCAAACGTTCCTATGAGTCATTTTGGCCATCATATTGACAAACAGCTTTTTCTGTCATCCAGGCTGATGATCACTGTGATTGGGGTATACAGCTGAAAACATAATCGATATGTTTCTAATGATTAAGAGTGTACAAATATAGTAGAAACATTGCACTTGTGGATTCGGGACAGCCCTGGCTGATCAATATATTGAAAGCTTCCCGTTTGACAGAAATGCCATGTTGTCCTGCAGGTATAGGCTATGGAGGGCAGCTGGTTTTGCTATACAGCTGCATAACTTACCCCATCATATTGGCTTGGGCAGTGTTCTACTTGATCTTCTCCTTCAGCTATGAGCTTCCCTGGGCCAGCTGCACCAATTACTGGAACACTGGTAATAATAAAAACCATAATAACACACTTTATGTACCACTAACTTTACTTAGGAGGAGGTGGTTAGAGTCACAGACCCAATGTAGTTTGCATTGGGTGGTCTCTTTATAAAGTATCATGCCATTACTTGACTAAAGCAATAAGTTTGTTGAGGTGGTTGAAAACACATTGCAAAAATGCTTTTGTTAAGTTGTGGTTTTCTATATTTTTCTTTCAACCGCATCAGACAAATGTGTGGACTTTTCACTGGAAAATCAGACCGTCAAATGGAAGAACCTGACCAACTCAACCTCAGCATCCACAGAGTTCTGGGAGTAGGCTTATGTCTGCAGTATATGGAACATCAATATGAGCTCAGTTTTCATGGACTCTACTTTTATTGGTTGTTGTTTTTGTCTTCAACAGACGACGGGCATTGTCCCTCTCGGGTGGTATTGAAGAATTAGGCAGCATTCGATGGGAAATGCTGCTTTGCGCCTTTGCAGTGTGGGCCATTTGTTACTTTTGCATTTGGAAAGGAGTCCGATCAACAGGCAAGGTATTCGTCCACAAATTGAAGGCCCTTTGTCTTTTTTTTCACATTTAATTTGTTAAATTAACATTTGTTAAAAGCATATAAAGGCAATGTTGTTTTTCAGGTGGTGTATGTTACTGCAACTTTTCCCTACCTAATGTTGTTCATTTTGCTAATCCGTGGACTCACTCTGCCGGGGGCTCTGAACGGACTGGTGTACTATCTTTTACCAGAACCATCACTTCTTTTGAACCCGCAGGTATTCCACGCCTTACCCCCTCTGCACCCACACTTCAGGACAAACAGAGACAACTAACTGCGCTACACTTAAATATTATTAATTGTTTCTTTAAAATTATATTATAACCCGTGCTTGTTGTGTGGTTTATATAATTCTTACATTCGCTTGGAACCAAGCTAATGTCATAGTAAACAAATGAAGAACAAGGAAGCATGTGTAACCCTGTTGGTTTGACGTCTTCTCGACAGGCAATAAACACTTGGAGCAGACGTGTTGGTAACAGCGAATTTATTGATCTTCAGTCAACGCTGATTGTATGACAGAAAAAAGAGGAACGTCATGGGCACATCTCTCAATTGAATCCTCATTGCTATTGAGGATTACAATTAAGTGTAGCTTCATACAAATAAAGCAGCGCGTTGGATGGGGACAGGTGTACCTTATCGTCTCATAAGGTACACCTATCAACACTTAACACACAGCACATACGTACGTACACGCTATAATACTAGTTTTAACATGACTTGAACAACTGTGAACAAAGTTTTTTTTCTTCCATGAGACTCGGGACATGTTACCTCGATTAAATCCTCATTGCTACTGAGGACTTCCCAGAATCCCTCTTCCCATACGCTCTTCAGTCACACACACACACAACAGACAGCAGAGGGCGCTTATTCTACATTTAGCTGGATTTACACACTATTTTAACTGTTACTCATGCATAGACCTCGGCATGACACCTGAACTCCACGCAGTACTTTTGTATTGCATACGACAATTTAAGAATGTGTAGCAATTTTCTGAGAGCGCGTCATGCTCGCCATACTTAAAAGTGCCAATGCGGGCGCCTTAGTAAAGCGACTAATAAAACCCATCCACGTTTTGTAAAAATGTTAATTAAAAAATCAGTCCATGCCACTACCCAGACACAGATTTTCGCCGGCATGGTGTTAAAGACAACTCCAACATTAGCACGAAACTTCACCACTAATCAAACTACATATTTTGTATTTTTTTTTAATCCCATAGAGGCATGAACTCTTGCTCTTACCTTGTGTACAGGTGTGGATGGAGGCTGGTGCACAGATCTTTTTCTCCTACAGCATAGGTGTGGGAGCCTTGACGGTGTTAGGTAGCTATAACCCTTACCACAACAACTGCTACAGGTGAGTCTGAAACAAAATCAAGTCAGTGGTTAGGTCTATGACGAAAACCCTTGAGATTTGTGGCCGTCAATTGCTTTCCATGATGAAGCTGTGTAGTGTGTTTTCTTATGTGTGATGTGTTGCAGAGACTGCCTGTGGCTGTGCTTGCTAAACAGTTGCACCAGTGTGGTAGCAGGGTTTGCTGTGTTCTCTGTACTCGGGTTCATGGCAGAGAAGCAGAACGTGCCCATTGCACAAGTGGCCGAGTCAGGTGTGTGTGTGTGTGTGTGTGTGTGTGTGTATATATATAAACATTTTTTTTTTTTATATTAATATCAATAAATGCTGAAAATATTAATTCAGTAAATAAGTATTATTCGTACAGAGACTGTTTACTCAAACGAAAAATTACGCACACACACAAAAAAAGTATAAAAGCCAATACAATTGTCATCAGGTCCAGGATTGGCGTTCATTGCATATCCTCAGGCAGTAGCCATGATGCCTCTGCCTCAGCTGTGGGCAGTGTGTTTCTTCATTATGATCATTCTCCTGGGCCTGGACACTCAGGTACGTGTGGAAAAAGTCAAACTAAACAAACAGCGATAATGCAAATACAGATTGGATAGTGTTCTCTGTACACATACTAATGTGATCCATCTTCTGTTTCTTGTCTTTTCATTGAAGTTTGTTGCCATGGAGGTGGTGATGACATCTTTCATAGATTTGTTTCCCACAGTGCTACGCAAGGCTGGCCGTCGAGAACTCTTGCTCCTCTTGTTCTGCGTTGTCTGCTTTTGTTCACAGATAGTCATGGTCACAGAGGTCAGTCCAACGGCATTTCAATATTGGTACTATTTGGACTCTTTTGCACAAAGAACCAATTAAGAATATACAATTGGTATTTGTTAGCTAACTAATGGTAGTTGGATAACCATGAGGTGTGCAAGTCAGTTAATCAGTGGTGTCATGAGTGTATGAATGGATGAGAATAAGATGTGACAGACTACAAAATACTGAGGAGGAAAAACATCTTGCCCAGAGAGAGAGAGAGAGAGCTGACAGGCAGGTGGCTCTCTTACCCCTGGTCACCATCAGGGGTATGGTGTTTAACTAACAACCAACTGAACCATGCTTGCTACAGAAACACAGAGACCACACACAAGGCAGGAAGGGATGGGGTCACAGTGACTCCAGCACCAATGGGATAAACTCAAAGACATGGTTTACAGTTATATTACACAAAGTCCTCTTTGTACAAATGCCCCACATATTGTATTACATTGTTAGATTCTATTCTATTATTATATTATCTGGTGGTCACCTATAGAGTACCTGTGTAGTTTGTTTTATTCCTGTGTACGACCTTCCTGTGATTTATCCTGACAACTAGCAGTAGTGTTTACCTGGCCAACCATTCTTACCTTTCCTCTGTCAGGGAGGAATGTACGTGTTCCAGCTGGTTGAATACTATGCATGTAATGGAGCATGCATTCTCTGCCTTTGTGTCTTTGAAGCACTTGCCCTGGGATGGATATTTGGTAAGCAATACTGCCTACATTCTAAATCACAAGATATAGAATTGTCTTGCGATAATGAAATGGATCCATCATCTCTCTCTTCTCTCCATCAGGGGCTGAGCGGATTTATGGCATCATTGAGGATATGACAGGTGTGCGCCCTAACGGCTTCTTTAAACTCTGCTGGCGCTACCTCACACCCCTGGTCTCACTGGTAAGACAGCAAACAGCCATTTTGTTCACATCTTGACATCCATGTATATACAATAGGTTAACAGAAAACTGTTTAAACCCATGCCACTGTGTTGAAATATGTTCATACCCCATTGTTTGTTTGAATGTTAAGGAAACTAAAATAGCATTTTGCTGCAATTTCACGCAAAGTAAGCATTAGGGCGGCTTGGAATGCGGCGTCCGCTATGTTTTATTTACATTTTTTACCCTTTCACAGGTATCCTTTATATGTTCTTTGGTTGAGTACCAGCCACTAACCTACAACCGCTGGTATGTGTATCCAACCTGGGCGTACACAGTGGGGTGGCTGATGGCCTCGTCCTCCATGGTTCTTATTCCAGGGTGGGCGTTGGTAAAACTGGCCACTGCATCTGGAACTCTTTCTCAGGTAATGGGGAGGTTCTAATGGGTTTGAACTAAGAAATTATGGTAGAATTCAAGTAACTAAATATGAATATAAAAATATATATTTTATATGAGTATACCACATTTGCTAAACACAAATCTCTTCCAGTTTGAATGCAGTTGATAATTGATGATAATCAGTGGAGAAAAAGTACGATCAGACAATGTGTTTTTTTCCCTCCCTCAGCGCTTTCGTCATCTGTGTCAACCTCCCGCTGACTTCCAGAACAGGGAGGTTGAGCTGCAGGACAAAATAAGAGAGCAGGTCGATAGGCTCATCCACCGTTGATCCTGACCATTCTGACAGTTTGCTTTTTGTACATCTTAGAAGACGTGTTAGAAGGTGTACTTATTTTTCTGGACTGAAATGCTGTGATGCTGTGGAAATCTTTTGGCTTTTCTGAAGTAAACAACTAGTCATCTTTGGGATGTACGCATTATGTATCACCATTGAGCGATGGCGCATGTTTTATGTTTTGCTGATTTTAATGAAGAGTATTGGAGTCTATCCCAGCTGCCTTTGGCCAAAAGGTACCAGAAGGCATGCTAGTCCTTTGGGGCGCTACACATACAAACACAAACAGAATCAAAGCAAGGATTCAAATCCAGTTCTATTGAGCAATGAGGCAACAATGCTAGCCACTATAAAATGTATTAATTGTAGATTATCCATAATGCTTGAATGACAAATAAAATGAAAATAATAAGAAGTAAAGAAACATTACTTGAACAGGGCATTCATGAATTAAATAGTTATTCTTAATGGATGGTTCAAAATGGTAAACTTTATTAATGCTTATATGCAGGGCCTATTTATTGTGTTCCTATATTATCAGCAGTTTAAGGCATATTGTGCAGAAGCGAAAGTCATTTTAAAGTAAGTAGAAAAGTGTCAGTTACAAAATTGTATTCCTTACAAAAAATGTTATGCCTCAGATGTTGACCACTGTTTGGCAGTGCCAATTAAGGCACAGAAATACAATTGCAAAAAATGACAAATACAACGAATACAACCATTTCATAAAGATGACATCATCCACTTTTCTCTCTCATAATTACGACAAACAAAGTGTTATTCAAACTAACAGTTTAGGTAGCTGTTTATCAGAAGTCCACCATTTCGTTTTTTGGTTCAATTAAACCAATACAGCAAAATGCGTGCAGAAATACGCAAAAGGTGCTGTGCATTGGTGATAAAGGCGAAACAAAGACAATTTAATTAATTCCAATGAGATGTTTTGGATCTCACATAAAATAATGACATTTCATGTCGCATGTGCCCACATCATGAAAGTTGATGGGCGAAAATAAATAATAAGTTAAGGTTTTTAAGGCTCAGTCTTGGTGTACGTCAATGCAAACGTACAGTTTACCAGAGTTCTCTGTTTCAACACACGCACACATTTCCTTTTCCTGAATGAAACTCCACAGAATTCTTCTAAGAGGTTCACCAACTTCTTAAGTTGCCTTTCAAGTCATGCTTCATCCATTAGTGTTGCTTTGTCATATCCCCTCCACAGAATAACTACTATCAATGTACTACCTGTCAACCTCACAGATTCTTTCATGATGGCCATGCTGATAATAAATGCACAACAGTCTCTGCTCCTCATGTGAAATCGGGATACAGACAACCCTTAGGAAATTAAAAGTAGATTATTCATATCATGATCCATTCAGTGTCTCACCAGCCATGACCATCTTGTCTTCAGCTTGTCTATATGGCAGTCATTTCATAAATGCTGGTAGTGCACCCAAGCCAGATGTCTTCTTCGGCCATTACAAACCCTTTCTTGTGCAAGAGAACAACAGCCATCCACGATGGCCTTTAAAGCTACTGTTTTACAGTCTTCTGTCAAAGTGGACCTAAATTTAAAACAAAAATCAATCACATTGAGAGACGTAAAAATTGACCAAAGGGTTTAGACCCAGTGGGCAGCCCTGACCGCACCGACAGCGCCTCTCAAAACAGACTTCTCATCCCGTCGAGCTGTCGGGAGGCACGACGCGGACTTTCCCTGAGGGTGCAGAACCGGCCGCGCGGTGGCTCAGGCCGAGTGAGGGAGACGGCGAGGGGGAGACGGTGAGACCACCGCCGCAGCCCGCGGCGCGGGACTCGCGGCGCAGCGCCCCGAGGCTGGGGTAGCCGCCCGACTGGGCCATGGCCCGGTGGAGCTTCTCCCACGGCGTGCGTCCGTTCCGCTCCTCGTCCACGCCCGGCCGGCCGGCCAGCTGGCACAGCAGGTGGGTGTGCTGGCCCAGCTGTCCGATGTCGCGCTGCGTGGCCGTGCTCTGGCGCATGAGCTCCTGGGTGCGCAGGGTGATGTCCAGCAGGCCCGACTGCTTCAGAACCTTCATGGTGCTGAGGAGGCGGCGGTAGCGAGCCGCGCCGGTGGCGCTTGAGCCCGCCGGACGCCCTTCGGTCGCCCGCGAGGCCGAAGGGGAGGATGAGGAGGAGACGGAGGAGGAGCCAGGGCGTGACGGGAGCAGCAGCGCGGAGCCGCTAGGTGCCGGTACAGGTTCTTCCCTCTTGACCTCTGGACTCAACGCCCGCTTGCTGGGATGTTTCGGGCCCAGGCTCGGTGAGGTGTTCTCCGGGCGTGTCCTGCTGGGGTGTGGGGCGATGCGGAGGAAGGAGCTGGGTTTTCTCCTCCCTGTGCCCAGCACCATGCGAGTCTGAGACTTGTTGCGGGGCTGCATGAGAGGGGGCCGGGATGGAACCATGCTGGTCTGCTGGAGGAGCAGCACCTGGCCGGGTCTGGGACCAAGAGAACCACCTCTGGGGTTTGCCAACAACATCGGTTTCACATCAACCTAGAGGATAAGCAGAACACATTTTAAATATCATTTTAATCAATATTTGATTGAAATTGAATGCCTATGTTGTCAACTGAAAACATAATATCATTGCAGTACCAATCATCCATGTTAATGTGACTCAACTCAAGGCAATAATTACGCAGAACTCTACATACAATTCAAATGGCTCACAAGTCTATCAAGCTACAGAGCCTAGCCTTTGTTTTATGATTGTATTATATCAGCTTCAGATCTCTGATGATGATGACGTTGATGATAATGGTGATGATGATGATGATGATGATGATGATGATGATGATGATGATAATGCATAACAGTGAAAAGGCATTGCAAGCATACAAATGCATTCATTGAGCACCTTGTCAACAACCCCCGGTGTGGTGGACCTCTCCTGATGCAGCATCAGGTTCTGGATGATGTAGATAGGGCTGACACCACCGCTCCCGGGTACCATCAGAGCACTGGCCTCCTTGCGGTGCAGGCCCTGGCTGGGGAGCTGGACAGGGTTCTGTCCCGGCGCCTCACCGGGACACTTGGTGCCGGACTGGCCCGCCATACCGCGTCGCGGCACCCCTGCATCAGTCTGCTGCCGGTCCGACCCGTTGTCTGCACACAGGGGGAGGAGGAGTGGGAGTTCAAAAGGTCCGGTAGTACCATCTAGTGGTCGGGTTACAGATTGCAACCAACTGAATGCCCCCCCTACACACTGCACCTTTAAGGAGGCTGATTGCCAACATTAGCACGAGCTGAGCTATCTGTGAATAAATAGGACAACATTGAGACCAGATTTGCTTCAACTAACCAGAGTAGCCTGAATCTTTCTCTGAGCTGCAGCCTACTAAGCTCCCCCTGCGTCCTCCTTTGTCCCGGTCACCGCATGTGGCCACCAGGGCAACACTGTTGCTCTTGTCCTTGGCAGTTGTGGTGGGAGGCAGACCCTTCGACATGCTGAACTCTAAGGGTTAAAGCAAAGTGCCCATAAAGGTATGACACAAACAAAAACAACCTACCGGAGACCTATAGCCTACTTTGTACACACAAGCACACGCGCGCGCGCGCGCACACACACACACACACACACACACACACACACACACACACACACACACACACACACA
>JAOPUI010000047.1:13471411-13493759 GCA_027123135.1 Urophycis floridana
GGGGCTTGTTTTGCTTGTAAACAATGGATGGCGTCACCCGGGTCGCATTACCTTGGAGAAGATGGGCTGCCAGGATATTTAACTTTGGGCAGTGGGTCTCAGGCCTTGTTATGTACCGAGGGGGACCCCCCTCGACAGGCTGACCACAGCTGGTCAGGCTGGGGAATCGTGTCTCTGGGACAGTGGGTCAGGAAGGGGCAGGATGGGGAGTGCAGGGGCCTGACCAAAGCCTTCAGCGACTGGAGCAATGGCAAGCTTCACCCTATGAACACCTCCAACACCAAGGAGATGGTGGTGGACTTTTGCAGGTCAAGGCCCCCTCTTCAGTCCGGTCAACATGACAGGGGTGGGCATTGAGGTGGTACTAACTGACACTAACACTTGGATGTGTGTACCTCCATGCAATGATCTTTCAAGGACCACACGGCACTATTTTGGCACCTTGTATTGATTCATTTATTAATGTATTTATTTATGTTTGACCCCAACCCTGTTTTATAAAGTTATTGTGTTTTGTCTCTAAAACATATTCATCTATGTGTGAGCTGCTGCACACCCCTGAGAGGGGAGGGGGGAGTCTACTAGCTTTAACATGATGGACGTTATAAGTCAACTGCAGTGTTAGGTGCAACTTGTGTTATAATTAGTGATGCCAGTTGGTTGGTCACAAACTACAGGTTATTAACTTATCGGGTATCGGATATAAGAAGCATGCAACGATCGGTTATCTCGTGGACTGAAGAAAAATAATTACCGTGCATTCTAATCCCTAATATCATTTGAATCATGAAAGCACAAAGCAGCTCTGTGACTGTCGCGTGCAGATCGTGATCCCTTTGTGGCTGCTTGAGAACACTTTCCAATAATCATTGACCATTTAATGGAAAAAGAAAGCTAACCAAGGTTTAAGCAAGAGGAAGAAATAACTGACGGGCAAACAACTCAATGGAATGCGCTGTGCCGTCCTTGGCGAACACTACGGAATGACAATCGCTTCTGCTGCGCAGAGTTACACTGTCCTGCTTCGTCTACTTCATGCACTGACTTCATTTAAAATCTGCATGTCCCTCACTTAAACGGGCCATTATATTCAGGTGTTCCTACGCGTCGCCATCATCCAAGCCGCATGGCGAGTTTGGATGATGATCTGATTGAGCGAAGTTGTTCTGTCAGTCCCTCTGACAGAACAGAGGGACTGTGTAGCTACCTCGGGCGCCAGGTACTCCGGGGTTCCGCAGAAGGTCTTCATGGTGGCGCCGTCCGTGATGCCTTCTTTACACAGACCAAAGTCTGTGATCTTGATGTGTCCGTCTTTATCCAGCATGAGGTTCTCCAGCTGAGATGGCGACACGACACAAACACCGTTAGGGTGAACTGGATCGGAACCGCAATGCAACGCACACACACACAACTGGGTTGTGAGGAACCGGTCCTCTTGGGTCATTCCCACGCCTCGTGTGCGAATGATCCCGGAATGTGTGAGACAGTGAGACAGATTTAGAGAGGAGGCCTTACCTTGAGGTCCCTATAAACAACATTGCGCGAGTGTAGGTATTCCAGGGCAGACACAATCTCTGCACCATAGAAGCGAGCCCTGTCCTCTGTGAAGACACGGTCTCTTGATAAGTGGAAGAAGAGCTGCATTTGGAATGGGGGGGGGAGTGGCAAGACAAAAGAACAAGCGACCATCACATTAAGGCAAGTCGAACGCAAAGAAAGCAGGTGGAGAAATAAAATAAATACAGCAGGTTAAGAAGGCAAGGAAGGAAGAAGGACTGACCTCTCCACCATTTGCATACTCCATTACAAAACATAGCCGGTCGTGTGTTTGGAAAGCATATTTCAGTGTCTGGGGAGGAGGGAGAGATGCGAGAACATAAGTGAACCCAAAAGGAACCCATCGAGTGGTTCATCGATGTTCTGATCAACAGTGAGAGCGAGCGCCAGCACCCAGCCAAGCCCTACCGTTAGGAATGGATGCTTTGTATTTTGGAGAACTCTGCTTTCTGTAACCGTGTGGGCCACCTCGTCCTAACGGGAGGGAAAACAGAGAGTCAGTCCAAAAACTACGATGTCCGCTGTCCTCCAGGTGGGCCTGGCTCCAGGACATTGTCCCAAACTCACTTTGGCGATGATGACTTCTTTGCGTAGGATTTTCATGGCATAGTACATGCCGGTGGCCTTCTCCTTCACCAGGATGACCTTGCCAAATGTCCCCTTCCCCAGCAGCTTGAGGTAGTCAAAGTCGCTCATGGTCTGTCGGACAAGAAAGAGAAAGAATGAGAAAGAGAAAGAGCCTTGATGGAAGGGCGTCCACATCTGGTCCTCAACAACTGCCTGCCTTGACTTCAGGACAACACACACGATGCATGATGTCCGCCAGTAGAAAATACTAAAACTCTCAGCAAGAATTCCAACTTCACCCCGCGAAGCATCACCAACACAAGCTAAAGAAACACCTGAAAGAAACTGAATGATTCAGTCACGCTTCCTCCCTGTTTGCGTATCAATCACCACCAAATACCGGCTTTCCAAAACAAGACTTTAGAGACGTGCAGAGAAAAACCCTCACAACACTGACCACTTTGTTGCGGGACTTGGACATGGCCACCTCCATCTCTTCAGTGCCGGTGCTGTCGCTGGGCGAGCCAAACTTGATCTCCATGGGCTCCTCGTCCTGGTGCTGGCTCTTCAGGCCGTTGGCCACCGTCTGGATCGACCGCATCCATTCCTCCCTGCGCCGATGTGGCGAAATACATTGAAAATGAGCCGTTTGCAATGGGTTGAAAGGGTACCTTTCATAAGCCTAGGTTTCGTTTCCAAAATGAAACATAGGTCAGGTAAACACATTTTGGAAGATAAGACAATAATCTACGATGTTTGTTGGACTAGAGGCCGTTCTGATTGGGTGTTTAGGAGGGCTTATGTGGAAGCCTCCCTCTGAGAGTTCATTTGGGAAATGGGGTTTATTCTTCGCTTCTGGAGGATTTCATAATAACGGCAGCTGGCAATGAATAGTGATTAGAGTGCACGAGTGGACAGCCAAACTGCAGCACGAGCTCTGTTCCAAAATGATTTAGAGGGAAACGTGGCCCGTGGGCCTGACCTTCTGGGTCTGACCTTTGCGTTCCTGAAGACGTAGTAGGTCCTTTAAAGATTAACTCTGAAAAAAACAATATTGTGTTTGCCATCACTAGTGCCTAGTGGTGGTGGCAAACACAATGATGTTATGCACTTCCAGCAATGTAATTGAATCATGAATCATGAAACACACACACACACACACACACACAATAACATCCCAGCCGCGATAAAGGGTGGCCATACAAGAGATCTGGTGGCGAGCGCGCGGTGTGTGCGGTGGCCCAAGGCAGCCGGGCGGCAGGACGGAAGGACACCGACCTCTCGTCGTTGCTGTCCACGTGGAAGGTGCGCTCGATGACGGTGGTCCACTGCAGGCAGCGGATGACGAAGGTGTTGGCCTTGGGCCGCTCAGTCTTCATCAGCTGGCATTCTGGCACAAGAGCAGAGGCGGCGTTCCAAAGAGCTCCAAACAACAACAACAACAAAAACAACAAGACGGCGATGGGGAGGACGAAGCTCAAGGCCGCCGGTGAGGTTAGCCCCGCGGACTAAAAAGGCAGAACTGACCTGCGACCGAGAAGTTGTTGAGTGGCGGCAGGTTGTGGTCGCTGGACACCTCCGGCTTCTCCTTGTAGCCGATGAAGGAGCCGTCGCTCTTGAGGATGAAGTAACGAGGTCGCCATGTTTTAATGTATTCACCTGGGGAGACACGCGCACACACACACACACACTTACAACCAGCGAAATTTCAGTCTGTTCAATGCTGGGGTGCCTAATGCATCGATCGCCATCGCCAATCATCCATCCCCGCTGTGGCATTTTGATTGACGTGAAGGACAGCCAGGCTGAGCTCTCATTGTTTTCTAACCCATCGGGGTCACCGTGCATGCGTGGCAGCATTTCTAACGTAGGTAGGTCATTTTTGACTTTTTGAAAGTAGCTCGCAAGCCGAAAAGGTGTGGGCAGGCACCCCTACCGGGAACAACTTTGAGAGAGCTACAGTTGGGTGTGCACCATAGTAACGACCACAGAGGACCAGGACTTTGGGGGACGGTCACCGACGGCTGGAAGCAGTGTCGGCCGACTGCAAACACAGGGTCCGTTTGAACCGAAACCAAAAACGTACCTCTTTTGTGGAGCCACCCCTCTCTCACAACACTGATGTCGTTCATGCTGGGGTGTAGGGGGGGTCTAGGGGGTCAAGGGTGGGGGCGATAGGCACCGCGGAGGTTGAGAAGCTACGACTCGTCCGATGCGTCGATGAGATCCAGACGGGTCGTGGGGAGCAAGAAGAACTTTGACTGCGGCGCCTGGAGACAAAGAAACGATGGGTTCATTCTGGCCAGCGGGGTGCCGGTGCATCGCACAACCAATGCAAATACATTGAAAAATACATTTGCATCAGAATTTACAGTGCTTGTTTTTCAAGCCTCAAAATTGAGGCTTGTTCAGTCCATAGATGCCCAATAATGTATGTTTTTTCTGAAGGAAGGCACACCACATCCAACAGGATTAATTTCAAACTTCACAAGACAAATGACAACAGTCGCTCTCTTTTCACTACAGTACATTTAAGAGGGCAAGGAAGTAGAACATGGAAAGCAGTCATTTTAAGTCCAAATTGATAGTGGATGAATATAGGGCCTTTGATGGTAGGCTCTATCGGACTATGCTATATAACACATAGAGACAAGACAAGACACCAAGTCTCCATGTCCATGATAAACGACACACAAAAAGGACCACAAATTAGCAATGTCTGCAGATGATCCCTTCTGGTTGATGAGACGGTGGCTTATTAGACCAAAACCCTCCCGTCAACTGTTGTTGTGCCATGTTTCACAACAGGACACCGAGCTCCTCCTCACCTGACTGCGTGAAGCCGTAAAGCAAGGGGCCCGATAGAGGCGACGGTATGGGCTCTTATGAGGGGTGCCATGTTCTGAAGCCTTCTGCTACACGACTACCCTGATCCAAGTTGTTTTTGCCACGATAATGGAATACCAATAATGCAGCGTCTCTTGTAACGCCATGTGAAGATCGCGTTTTGGGGTCAGTGACAGCCGTTGACAGCTAGTTATTTATCCTGCATCTACAAAAATGCTTGCACTGCATTGTCAAATATGAAGTATCCGGGCAGACAGACTTCTACTGCTCCGACTACGGGATGGCCTTTGCCGAAGGACTGTCAAACTGGAAAACGAAGTAAATACAATTACATTAGAAGTAGTCACGGGAGGTTTGTTGGCATGGCTTTGTTTACAATGCTATTTTTATTTCCGCGGCCGGCTTTCTTTGTATCAACACGAAATAAAAAGGCATGGAATTAATGTGCAAACCATTAGGCGTGCTAAATATGTCTGGGACAAGAATCCATCATTTCAACGTAATTTCAGGTATAACGCGCTGGGTCAATTCAGATGCATTATTGCAAATATAAAGCAGCCAATATTGTTTGTCTGTCTCTTTACCGGTCATTCTAGATGCCGAGCTTTGGCAGTGATGGCGTGGCCAGGTGTCGAGCATCTTCCCTGGGCCACAAAGCGTGTGAGACGTCTAAACTAAGGCAACAATACCCAGGACCTTCGGCTGCTGTCCGCTTAATGAGCCGGTGGACTAAGTGTAAGAGTGGTGAATCAGGACCAAACTAGTGTGTACCAGGAGTGGTGAATAGGGACCAAACTAGCGTGTACCAGGAGTGGTGAATCAGGACCAAACTAGCGTGTACCAGGAGTGGTGAATCAGGACCAAACTAGTGTGTACCAGGAGTGGTGAATCGGGACCAAACTAGTGTGTACCAGGAGTGGTGAATCAGGACCAAACTAGTGTGTACCAGGAGTGGTGAATCAGGACCAAACTAGTGTGTAGTAAGAGCAGTGAGTCATGGCCACACTAGTAGTGTGTACCTGGAGTGGTGAGTCAAGACCGTATTAGTGGTGTGTACCAGGAATGGTGGGTCAGGACCATACTAGTGTGTAGCAAAAGCAGTGAGTCAGGACCATACTAGTACAATGTACCAGGAGTGGTGAGTCAGGACCATACTAGTGTGTACCAGGGGTGGTGAGTCAGGACCATACTGCTGTGCACCAGAAGTGGTGAGTCAGGCCCATACTAGTAGTGTGTACCAGGAGTGGTGAGTCAGGCCCATACTAGTACTGTGCACCAGGAGTGGTGAGTCAGGCCCATACTAGTAGTGTGTACCAGGACATTGACCGTGACCGCATCACGACAAAGCAAATGTAGCTCTCAAGCTAAAACACTAGCTAGCTTTTTTTGCCAGGGCAACTTGCTGATGATTTGATGTCGTATGGAGAGCTTTTTACTCACCTTTCACCTCCCAGATAGCAAATCCTTTAGCGGCGGAGCTTCTTGAAAAGTCGCCCTTGCAGAGAGAAAGAGACCCAGCTCTACTTGAAGCCTGTGTGTATTGAACTCTGTCAATGATCACACAGCTTAGCGCACTGCTTTCTTCTCCCCGCACCGCGGCGGCGTGCTGGTGACGGTGGTGCGGATCAACGCGTTCGCACGACAGCAGTCAGATTAAGAAACCCCCCGTATAGAAGGCACAAGGACGTGCATTTCATGAGACGAGTGTTGCTCTAAAATCGCCGGAACAAACACGCACCATATTCACTTGATGCTATTATTATTATGCGGCGGGTCGCCTTCTTATCGTGTAGGCCCTCGGTCCAAGAGCCAGACTGACTACACCAGCCCCGCATACTCACACAAACAGGACGTGACGTGATGAGACTGGCGAGCTACCGCGTCCTGTTTGTGGGAGTGTGCCGACGCGTCGTGTGCGGCTGGCTCCGACGCCTCATCCACGCACTGCGCGTGGATGAGGAACAACGAATGAACACATACTTCCATTTAAAAAATAGTTCGTTTGGTTTTATTATACACTGTAAACTTCTCCAAAACAGGGAGATGCATGCATGCATCCGCCTTCATTAATGATTCATCCCCGCTGCGGCAGTGGGACTTCCACCCTGCTGTTATAGGGCAGCCTTGTGTCAACCGCGTCCCAGTGAGTCACACTTTAGAGCGCTTTGTTTTGCCGTCGCTCCAGCTTTCTCTGCAGGTACCGAGCGCGGGCATCACCTACGGATGTCTCGTCGTTTCGCCTCTCCAGTTTCTTTGCCATGTCTTCATCCAATCCCTCTAAAAAAAAAATAAGAGAAATGCCATTACAAAATGTAGCTTGGCATAATTGTCATAGAAGCAAATGTTCCATAACCCCAGCAGGCTTAAGACCCGTCTTGCAGTCTAGACCGCATGATAACACAACGCACAAATCCTACACTCATTACCAATACCTTTCTGTCTCTTGGCCTCCAGCGATTCCAATCTGGCCACCTCCTCCTCGTTCACCTCTTCCCTCGCTATGTTGCTCAGCTCGTAGGCGTCCACCTCATGGAGCTTGGGCAGCAGGTCCTTCACCCACTCATAGCGTATCGGGCACACGGTCCTGAGGTACACCCGTGAGGTGACCATCATGTCATTAAAGATGACCCAGTCCAGCTCAGCCTCCTGCTCATATAACTGAGGAGAATAGACGGAAAAAGCTCAATATGGAAAGTACAGTATTTTTTACTGTACTTTCAGTAAAATACTCCAAATACCTTGACAAATATGTCAATAAAACATTTACCGAAGATGATGGGTGAACATGAACTGCGGTTCCATGACCATCCATTGTGGAGAAGACCTTTCCAACTGACCTAGACAAGCATTTTCGGAGGGAAGTTAAATCGTCAAAACAAGTTAAAAAAAAACAAACAAGCAGGCGTTTAATGAAGAACAAGACCTCTGCGAGGACATTGTGGTACCTCCTGGCAACATTGGTGAAGTATCCTGTGCAGAGGCATCTTCTGAACAGTTCAGTTTTGTTGCCAGTAAACGTTTCCACAGGGAAATCTCTCCTCTGGAACGCAAGATCACCAGTATTATCAAAACACAGTCCACCATATGCTAGCGAAGAACTGGACAGCAAACTTCCGGTTGCAGAGCTTTAAATGTTAATCAGAGGTCATCTATAGCTACCTGTTGTAGCCGGAGAAGTATTTCACGCAGCTGAGTCTCTATGCTGAAAGCTGACTTAAGCGCCCTCCAGTGGATCCAGTTGTCTTTACACCATGCTGAAGGAGAATCGCTGTGGAATGCGGCACAAAAAAACTTTCAGTACATTTGGAAAAACATGTGGCACGTGATGAATCCTCAGCTTTAGGATTTTTTTAAATTTCCAAATTAAATGGATGTTCCAGTTATTTCATGTCATCACTGTACCTGGCTTTACACCACTGAAACACACACAATAGTGTGGCAAAGTCATTCATACCGCCTGCCTTGGCAGCCAGCTGCCTGTGTTTCGTGTCTGCTTCCTTCTGCTTTTCTGGATGGCCTGACGAACGGGACAACAATCCAAATTATACTGACCATCATCTTTTTAGAACACCCCTCCCCAATGTTGGCACAACTAAAAAACACATTTTAACACACAACTTAAAATAAAATAAAAAACACATGATTGCTGTTTTTTTTGGCCCAACGGAAGGGAGGCCAGATGTGGCACAAACAGCTGTTGAAGCAGTCAGGCTTCTGAGTCGAGTGCAACAGAAAAAAAGGCTGTTCAGACAACTCAGTGGCTACCATTGGTCAGGTGTATCCTGTCAACTTCCTTCCTCCATTCCCCATTGGGTGCAAGCAGTTGCCAACAGAACCTCAAAAGGCCTTCAATTGACACGTTTGTCCAAAGTGACTTAAAATGAGTTTTGTCTTCTGAAATTTGTCAGAAGAAGGTGAAACAATTCATTGCTATTAATGAATCATACATGAGATGTGGAAGCATGTACTTGCTCAGAAAGGGAACTGGTCATGCCACAACTATCGGTTACACTTTCACTGTTTGAGGATGTGACGGGAGGCCAGGGTCATATTCCCAGAACTGGTAGATGACGTGCTTGGTTTCTGGATGTGAGACTCAGTATAGATGTGAGACTCAGTATGTGGCTGTGTTTCTCATACGTATGAGTATGAGATGGTGTTGTGGTGCTCATCATCTTTCTCTACCATAAAAGAAACATCTGCTTTTCACTGAAAACATGCTCCCATGAGACCCAGAAAGTGTTGGACAGCTTGCATTACCAGAGTATAACAAATGGAGTGCTCATTCTGAAAGGACAGACAATGAGCACGGATCATTTTGTACATTGTAGATTGTGTCATAAATCGCCAAGTATTAGAAAGCACAGAATAAATGAAAACCTGGGCACTGGTGCTGCCGTACCTGGTCTGATGAAGATGTTTTCTACGGAAAGCATGGCGGCCACCGGCAGGAGAATGTCTTCACTTCCAAAGGACGCGGCCTTCAGCAAGGCCCTGGTGAGGCCTGGCTGCAGGGGGAACTCCACCATCAGTTCACCCAGCCCAGTCACCCTGCCTCTCCTAAAGCCAGGACAGATTGTGCCAATGAAAGGGTAGGCATCTTAAAAGCATTTTTTTGTCATTTCTTCTGAGACGGTCCTTACAGTCTTTCTAGTTTACTCATTTACTCATCACTGTATCTGTCACGATGCGGCGATGGACGTGCTTAGGGGTAGAACATAAACGTGTTCAGGTGGACAGCCACTGACCTGTCAATAGCGTCACACTGGTAGAGACGTTTCAGTGCTTCCAATATCAACCTCTCTTCTGGATGGTCCAGGTAAGGGAACCTAAAACCAAGCAGCGTCGCCCCATCAAGCAATGGCTTTGGCTCCTCAAGTAAAGCAGTCATTTGCCATTCATGTGGGATGATTATTTGCAGACCTGATGACATCATGGACCCCGAGGCACTTGAGCGTGAGGATGACACCGGTGAGGCTGGCTCTCTGGATCTCTGGCACCGTGTAGTCCAGCATGCACTTCTCCCAGAACTCACTGGTGTAGATGCGAAAGCACTTCCCAGCTGCAGTCCGACCGGCGCGGCCCGCTCTCTGCTGGGCCTCACTCCTGGTAGCGAGAGGGAACGCCGAGCCCCGTGGCCCAATTAGCACACGGCCGTTAACAAAGTAGGACGGTGACATCATACACGATCGACGACGAAGACGGCGGCGGCAGCATGTGGAACCGCACGGTGCACATACTTTGAAATGGGCACCACCTCCAGTATGTCCATGCCCACCCTCGGGTTATGGTTCAGCTGTTTCACAAACCCACTGTCGACGATGTATCTATTTGGGGGAAAAAAGGCCACTTCGCATTATCATCTCAACTTCAAAATGTGCTGCATTCATTCAGATTACTACTTGTGGCTCATCGACCATGAGCAGGAGGAAGCAGTCAGACTTACTTTATGCCATTGATGGTGAGCGATGTGGCCGCGATGTTGGTGGCCACCACACACTTCCTTATTCCAGGAGGAGGCGGTTGAAAGATCTGTCTTTGTTGATCTGTGACAGAGGCGCAAGGGATTACGACTGACACCGTGTTCTCCTTTGTAAAGTGAAGCTATTTAACACAGCCATTGCTAGCATGCATTTTATTCACTCTTCACTTTCTGACCAAGACCGATTTTTAATGTGCAGAATAGATAAGATAGATGGACACTTTATTCATCCAGAGGGAATTTTTTTAAATTGATATCACCATCTAGATGTGTATGCTGTGTGCAAATCAACATTTTACAGCATAATGAGCCGCATTACATACATTCTGGGAAGCAAAATCCTTTAACTGCTAAATTGACTTCTTGACATCCATGAGACCATGATGTAATTTCTGATTATATTTTTGGTTGGTGATGACCGGAGATTCTCTTTATTCTTTTTTTTGAGCATCGTTTAAGATTCTCCATTGATGCTGAAAGCATGGACTAAATTTTTATTTGATTTACGGATCGATTGAACTGGCTGTTGATCACATATGGTTTCATTATTTGACACGGTTGGTTGAAACACCTGTGGTTCTGCACATTGTTCTCTCTGCACTGTTAATGTAATACAAGGAGATGCATATCAGAGAATACAGGAAGCAGTAAGTAATGACGTGGCTGTTCATACCAGTGGGCATGGATCCATAGAGAGGCAGGATCAGCAGCCCCTCCACAGTTCGGTCCTGCACGTCGTACCGGTAGTCTATACTTTCGGCCTTCTCATACAACATGTCGCAGGCCTTCTCAATTTCGGATTGACCTGTCAAACATGAAACGTTTAAAGTTCAGACCCAGAGGATTCCCTCAGGTGGTCTGGTGAAAGCAGTGCATTGAGCTTAGCAAACCAGTCTTCACCCGTCAAGAACACAAGAATGTCCCCTGCCATCTCACTGGAGTGCACATCCAGGGCCACTCTCACCACCTGTCAAACACAAGGGCATAACATATCATATCAAGAACACAGCGAGCGAGGTTAAATTCATAACACAAAGCAAGTTTGCGATACAATAACGACCGACCTCGTTCACATATCTGGAGCTGTCGACCTCTTTGGGGCCGACGGCGTGACCGAAGTGGCTGGTAACGGGAAAGGTCCTGCCAGGGATGGTGAAGACAGGACAATGGCCCAGGAAGGCGGAGAGCTTGTTTGTTTCCAACGTGGCAGACATCACCACAACACGCAGTGGGATTGAAACACCTTTTGTGCCCTTATTAACATCAAGGAGCGTTTTCTTTAACAAACCTAAAAGAATGTCCTGGGGGGGAAAAGTGCAGATTGTTTAAATTAACTGAGAAGATTCTTCAACGAATATCAGCGATGGCCGTGGGCTATTACAACAATTGCTATTCCAGTAAGCCTTCTTCAGTCATGAAAAAGCAGTTAAAACAGAAGAGAGTGTATTTAAGACTATACTTGCTATATCTTAAGGCTGACCAAATTGAAGAGGATTACTTGGACCTCCATCACCGTTTACACGATTCACTCACAGTGCTGAGACTTCGCTCGTGGGCCTCATCCAATATCACAACGCTGTATTGGGAAAGGCGGGGATCTGCCAGTGTCTCTCTTAACAAGCATCCGTCTGTCATGTACTTCACCATCGTGTCCTGGTTGCAACACAAATTGCATGTCAATTTCGCAATTTCCAATGCGTGTTCAATATCGCCAGGCTGTTTGGCCTCCCCGCGTTCGTCTCTCACCTTGGATGTGCAGTCATCAAAGCGCACTTGGTAGCCGACCTCTTTGCCCAATGTGCAGCGCATCTCCTGAGCGACCCTTTGGGCAACTGTGATAGCCGCCACTCGCCGCGGCTGGCTGATCCCGATTACACCTGCCTTACACAAACCTGGAGGGAGGAGGCATGTCAACGTTGCGAACACGTTGCAACTCTTTACACCCCCTTGCTCTCTTATTTTACCACATCGCATAAGATCACATTTGGAATCGAAGTGGGCCGTCATACATACCTGCTTCATACAAATATTGTGGAAGTTGTGTTGTTTTCCCACTGCCGGTTTCACCAGTCACAACTAGGAACACGTTGTCTTTCACCAGTTGTGTAAGTTTGGCTTTGTGTTGATGAATGGGCAGCCTTTGCGCTTCATCCCTACGTTTAGTCTCACACTTATGTGGCTTTGACATGATACGATAAAATGATAAAATCCTTTTTTCTAATTTGGTAAAAAAATTGTAAAAAAAAAAATTGTATACAATCAACAGTCTAATAATTTAATGTTAAACATGACGTCCAACTTTGGTGTACAGAGCCTACCTGCCTTGTTTTCGTTGAGAACACGCATGCGTGAAACTACTTCCGCAATTTGCAAAACATCGAGCTGCTATTGGCTGACATATCAACACGTGACTACAGGTCGTTTGCGTCAGCAATGTCCAACGTTTATTTGCCGGATGAATGGTTGAAGACTCAGCGGGTCACTTATTTATTCACTTTTATTATTCACTCATTTATTCACAAGAAGGGCAAGGGGTCCACCCGAAACTACATTGTGCAGAATCATCTGACTTCTCGCCAGTCTGGGTTGTAGCACTCTTTGTGGAGCAACTGGAACAATGAGAATGATAATTGAGCAAATCAGCAAATCATGTTGAAAATAGCCAACAAAGGCATCAATAAGAAATTAGTGACTTTAAAGTTAAATTATATGTATAAACCCACTCACTATTGTTACATTGCAAGCAATCTTCTCCTTTGCATATCTCTATATTGCAGTGGAAATACACCTGTGGCAACATTTAGTTTTTATTTTTACTTGAATGTTTAAATGCATTTTTTTTTAATGGAGCTTTGTTTCCGGTCACATACCAGTTGGTTCCACCCTGGGGAAACGTTCACAAAGGAGAAGAGTTTGGTGACGAAGCGCTTTCGAAGTGACGCAAACCTCACGTCCTTGCTAGACTCAACCGGCCACAAAAGAGTCCCCCCGTGGCTGTCCCCGCTAAAAGGACACCTGGATTATTACAGAACAAATATTTAGTTTGACTTTCAGGTGCCTAAGGAAATAAACAGTGGTGGAAGGAGTACTCAGATCCTGTACTTGAGTGAAAGTAATAGGTCTACACTGTGGAAAAACCGTTACAAGTAATATGTCCTGCTTTTTACTCAACATAAAAAAGGTACAAAAGTAGTTGCATCAATACTTAATGTACCAAAAATAAACTGACTCATTATGCAGAATGACCCATTTCAGAATAGTACATAAATGTATTGATGCTTTAATGTCCTAGTTAGTAAAGGTAAAACTAATTTTAATTTAGGCCTACAGACTGCTGGGTATTTTATGAATTTCCTCCTGGGACCAATAAAGCCTAATTGATGTAATAATATAATGTATGTAGTGCTTGTATTTTGTATTGTTCATCTGTATCAAAAGTAACTGGACATCATCTGTCAAACTCAAGTAAAGTACAAGTACCTCAAATGTGTATGTAAGTAAATGAACTTGTAATAGCCTATAGTTACTTCTTTCCACCACTGGAAATAGGAAGAGTGCAGTGACCGTTTTACGAGCAGGTTCCATCTCAGTGGGCTGTCTGGGTTGTGAGTGGGCGTGGCCCAGCAGTTCTCCAGCAGCAACTCAAGGGCCCTGTCTTCACATTTGAGAAGATGCACCTCAACGTAAACAGGCTGTCCCAGCCGAGTGGCTATCGGCGGGCTGCGGGATGAGTAGAAGGTCCTGTAGGAAGAATCTGTAGATTTACAGTAAATGTGGGCATCTTTAGCCTACTTCCATTGGAGATAGACTTCAATAATGGGTTGGCATTGATGCAAACCATAATTACATATGAACTAATATGAACTATTTGCTTAAAGCCAAAAATAGGCGTACACAGTAAGACTTTTTGGCACATACAAACAACCATATATGAGCAGAAACACAGAACCACCTTTAGCAAACCTCAACTCCGCCCTGAGTGTTCCGTCACTCTTCAATGGCGACGGATGTTCTGCCCTCTGGCCAACAATCTTCACATCCAACAGAGACATGCTCGGCAGCGCAAAGCTGCACACCGCCGTCAGGCTGTCGGAAACGAGAACTGCAACTGAATTACTTGCATCCCAAAAATGAAGTCAGACATGAACCATATGATCTCTCGTCTTTTCATACCGGAAGGGGGGTAGTTTAATTCTAGATCCTCTCTCTCTCTGTGCCATGATGTTGATCCAATAGATAATGCTGCTATTTTTCTCCTGAAACGAACGTCCAATAGTTATTTTAGATGCATTGGCCGGCGGATTCTTTCAGTGCATTGCGTTTCAGGAATTTACGAACCACAGAATGGGTGCCACAGTCAGTGAATGGAAAGCTGAAAGTGACAGAGTTGACAGATCTAGTTTTGGGTTTACACGTCATGCTTTGGCTGGAGGGGATTCGGATGACGTCCAGATTCAACGGGGGCACTGTGGCGTTCTTGTGAATTACGATGTTGAATCCATTTCTGTCGCAGGGCTCGGCCAAGTGCGGCGACAATGGAAGCCCTTTCGGTTCTGTTATTTCTTCTGTTGGACACATTCGGATAATCAGCAATGACTTCTAAAATATCAAACATAACGCCACAAAAATGTACCCGTCAGGAAGCCATTTGTACCTTTATGTACAGCTTTACATGTCACAGGGGTTGGCTTCATGAAATGAACCCTGCCATTGTTTGCGAATTGTACGATGACAACACTCAACGTTGTGAAATGTTTCTGAAAGGTCAACAGGGTTTTGGCAGGTAAGACACATCTGAGCAATAATCGACGTGGGTCATTGTGGATGATCGCTTCAAAGTGAGGCTTACTTGTCTTGTCACAAAACAGCCATGGTAAGAAACCGTTAGGATGACAAAGTTAACCGTTTCTCTGAAGAAGTACTGGCATTGATGAGCAATGGCCATGGCTTTGTGATACCTGCCTTGGTCATCTATGTAGAAAATATGAATAAGCAAAACCCCTTAAATTAAAATAAACTAAGAATATATTCATTAGTCTTACCTTGAACATAAATGGCAAAGGGGAGGTGTGCAAATTGCTGTTTTGAGATATAAATAGACATGAAGTCTTCCTGGCAAAGTATGGTGTTGTTTTGTAGGGAATAACCCCCCATTTGAAGTGGTTTTGAAGAGCAACATACTTTGCATTTCCAAATGAACAGGGAGAATGTAATACAGTTCCATAGTTTATGGATAGTCATAATGTTTAGTTAAGTGGTTGAGGCTGATCTCATGTTAAAAAAACAACAACCAGATGTTCCTCATTCACCCTAATTAGGCAAAAGCCCAATATCCCTCGCCCTATATACTAAATTAGACATCACAGGATATATGGTGTTATAAATTGTCCTTTATTTGACAATAACAAATTCAATCAAATGTATAACATGGAATAATGAATTTGCATAGTCAGGGAAGGTTGAGTTTAGATATTAGGTTGAATAATCATGTTTAGCTATCTTGTTCGGGATAAATGATTGGTGGAAAGAAATGCATCATGGGATCACGCAAAACATCAATCATTAACTGTTAAAAAAACGGTTAAAAAATTGTTTATTTCTAAAGATTGATTGAGTTGAGTTGGCCATGGTTGCTGTTGTAAATTGGGTTTTCATATCCTGAAGAACAGAAACAAAGTGAGTGAGACAACCATGAAAACAAAATGACTATATTTTGACTTTGATAATGTACAAATAAGATAGGCTTGCTAGGCCTACTCACTCTGTTTTGCTCTCTTGGGCGAACGATTTGCTGCAATAACCAACAAATACTATTAGGCCTATATGAAAATATTTTAGATGTTTTTGTAGTTATTTTATTTTTTTATTATTTTTTTAGTTATTTTTCTGAAACAACTGCACTCATTAGCTTACCTCTGTGTGGTCTATCTTTTTGATAAATCATCGTTTGCTGGATTATTTCATCTTGATTTACTGTAAAGTTATAGGCCTATTGTCAGTAAAGAACCTTAATACAGACATTATAAAAAAAAAAAGGTTCATGTACGGCTTACATTAGCCTAAGTCATCAGAGATTCAAATTACCGTAATAATGACGACTTGCTCGTCGTAGTCGTCCGAAGATTTCTGAAAATGGGGATGCATAGATGCATTAGAGAGGGGAAAGTCAGTCTCACACACCCACACCAAGTTCGCTTTGCAAAAAAACAGAGGCGAGCTTGCAAGAAATAGGCCGGCTTGCTTTGCGGGGTTTCCTAATAGAAGTAGGCCTATGTGCCACACATATGACGCACAAGGCATTCAGCAGAGACCTCTGTGCAGCTGCGCCTGCTTTCTCTCAGTGCTCCTGGTCCGTCCGAGCTGCGGGTGTCCCCTGACTGCACGACAGGGAACCATTTGATTCCGACAACGCTCAAGATCGTGAACGATTCCGGCCGGGCCGTGATCTTCATTTCTGGACGGGGACGCCACCTCAGATCGGCCCGTGGCCACACGGTCCCGCTCAGCGTTTTCTTATTAACAAAAATACAAATCAAACCCCACATCAATACAACAGCAACAGGATGAATGCTGTTGAACTAGCAGCAAGCTAACGTTTTCATAAGGAGAATAAGTGGTGTGAACCACAGCATGGATGATTTGGAGTTGTTGTCTCCTGGGACTGAAAAACACGATACCTTTCTTGTCTTTTACGAGTAAATCGTGAAATGGCAGTATCTGTTTGCGGATGTACAATTATTGGGCCCTTATTTGATTCTATTGCATTGATTTGTTCTGTGCGTGTGTAGCCCTCTATCGGTGTAGCCCTACCTTTTTCACCTGCCCTCGCCAGGGCCCTTCTGTGAGAACACACTTTACTCCCTGTTGTGGAAGTAAGAAATTGAACTTAAGTATATTAAATGTATCGTAATTATTTACTTCATTAATATATGTCCACAATCTATTTCCCATTTGCCCCACCCATGTAGGCCCCCAAAAATTGTTTCACAGTCAATAATTAATCTGTGCCAACAAATGACCCAAATAACCCAGCATCCCTCTGCTTAAAAAATCCGACCAATCCGATGTGTGATTGTACCACGCGGTGTGACTGAATAACTCACATGCGCAGCCGCAGATGCATGCGAACAGGATGAAGGTGGTCAGGCCAGCGGTAACATACAACGGAAGTCTGGTAACAATTTCTGCTTGGGAAACAGCAGAAGGTCACAAAACACGCTCTCTTTCTCATACAGTCAACCTGTCTGTTCTCTGTTCTCTCTCTCTCTCTTTCTCTCTCTCTCATTCTCTCTCAGCCTGTCTGTTTCTCTCTCTCTCTCTCTGACTCTCTCATAATAACAACCAGGATAACATTATTAAACAATGAATTAATTATATAACAACAATAATTGTGATTACATCATAGATCAGTGTCATTATAATTTCTCACCATGCCTTTCAACCACGACTTGGTGACATTCAGGGCCCAGTCCACACTGATAGCATCCCAGGTCAGACTCCAGGAGGCCGTCGATGCGGATGGTGAAGTTCCCTCGGTAGGCCTCGTTGGGATAGGCTTTCACCCGACCTTGCCAGGGCTCCAAGAACTGAACCGTCCCCCGAGACGTCAGGTTGACCAGCGGGCCTCCGGCGCTGTGGAGCCACAGCATCCAGGCAGCAGCCGGGGCTGAGGGAGTGGGGCAGGGCAGCATAATGGAGGAGCCCAGCGAGGCGCTCAGCATCACACTGTCACAGGGCTCCTGGCAGTGGGGCTGGTCTGAAGATGTGTAATAACAGTGTGCCATATTTGTGTTATGATAAGCACACAAATAGGGGACATGTTGGAAAATGACGGATTACGAGGTGAAGGAAAAGTGATAAACACAAAAAAACATTCGTGAAATATCTAGTGTTTCTTTTAAGTCATTTATAATTAACATACTCTCCGATATGTCTGATCGCTGAATGTATTTTTTAAATTACTTACCATTTAAAGATGCACTTATTGGGCACAAGGCGAACCAGACTATGCTCTTGTAGATGTGCAACATCTTGAAGGTGGTGGTGTTTGAGTGGCATCTTAAATGTGATGGGGAAATTCGCATGTCAGTTTCCGGAAAAGGCTCATACACCAGAACAAAGTACACTTGCGGTTACTGTTTGTGTTTCGCCCCTTCTAAGCAACATATAGGCTACTACATATAAAGTGTGGAACTGGGGAACTTGACAGCGTTCTGTTTGTGTGTTTGGTTTCCACAGGAAACCAATGACGAGATATGAGAGACCAGATAATACATGTGAGACGAGAGCGGAAATAAGAATACTTTTCTTTGAAACACAATGTCAAGCATGATTGTAACTTGCTTCAAAATGGGTAGTAGGTGGGGAACGGTTGCAGGGAGGGCTGTGCCTCCCACCAATCAGGGCTCACATGATATGACGACTATGATGTCAACAGCTCCATGTACTTGGAGGGATAAGATACACACAAGCTTGACCTTGTCCTTAACGGGAACATTAAGGACAAGGTCGAGCCAGGGGGATGGCAGGCGTTAAATGGTGTTAGGCGGCGTTAGAGGGGTGTGTTTCCAGGACACTGGAATACATAATAAAAAATACATCATATTCTTGAGGTGTCGTGGGGCCTAACGTAATGAAACACCGGTGAAGGAAGGTGCCCACTTGATAACCCCAATGAGGTGCTGCATACCGCTGTTGGCTAGGCTATGTAATGGGTGAATGGTGTCACCTGAGGAATGACTCTGTAGATGGTGTTGCACCTAATGGTGGTTATATTACTTGTGTGTTGTGTGTTTGGTCTTATCTGAGATGGCGTTCTACATGTGTTTACCTTGGATGACGGCAGAAGGGATAATAACATCTTCTCCTGTGTATTAATGAATGGTCAAAGGAATGGATATATTAGTTCCTCATTCAATTTATATCGCTTCAACGTTTCAGAGAAGAGCCTTGCCTTGCCTTAAAAAAGCTGATGCACATTGATAATCATTGCAGTGAAACCTTTTCTTAGTTTTTTTTCCCCATTGTGACTGAGCGCCAGCGATGAGCAGATGTTCCTTCTTGTTTGGTTTCTGTAATGGTAAATACAAATATTATCATTTTTTACGTTACTTGACCTTGATTTTCAGGTTGTGTTAACAAACCGCCCCGTTTGTTGACTAGTGAAAAATATAATACAAGTGTATCTCAATGAGATTGTCAAGTGGTAAACCTTGAGTTAATTTATGAAAGTGTAACAGGAAGAGCGTTCACTGATTGGGAGATTGGCTCTTCCCCCGCCCCGCCTACTCTACGTAGGAAATTAGCAGCAGGTGTTGAATAAATGGGGCGCAGGTTTCACAGGAGGATTCGCCCTTTTCTTGCTGGGACCACTCGTTAGACTTTCCCGTCTCTTGTCCCTCCTGCACCGTCTTGCAGAACGTTACAGCCACGGTGGCGTGATGCTCATCCGGGATCGTAACACGGCCGTATACTTTTGGGCTCATCAGCGTGGTGAGCACATACTTGCTGACCTCGCATTCAGATAGGCTGTTGACGCCTTTCTTTGAATAGGTATGGATTAATTTGCAAGGTGGCTTAATGTAGTTACATTGCTGTGTTCATAGTACTTGGACGCATCAGTCCTCTGTCTGGGTCCCGGCTCTCTGTATTCCTCTCTTTCGATCAGTCATACAGTAGGTGTACGCCCACTAGTCAATTATATGAATTACAATGTGATCCTTGTAATGACTATGCACTCCCCTCAGGGTCTGTGGCGTTTCGTGTGGTTGCTGTTCTGTTCCCCTTTGCCTGTGCGGCCCAATCTCCCAGCGGTCGTGAGCCTGTCTCTCCGTCTCCCCGTCCTGCTCGTCCAAGCTCTACTAGCCACAGCTAGCTGGAGTCCTTGCTTGGGGTTTTGGCTCGGGGTCCCTGCGTGTGAATGTGTGTGAGAGTGCGTGCGGGTGGATGCTAGTGCATGTAGTGGTGTTTGGGTGCTGCTCGTTGTTTGTCATCTTTTATGTTTTGTTTTGTTTGAGTTGTATACTAAAACAAGTGTTGGTGGCTCTGTCACTTGCTGGCTTCTTCCCCTGCTGGTGACTGAATGTATTCCCCTCTAGTGGTGTAATCCCTTTTTTTGTTGCATGTGTGTGCAGTGTTATTTTCCTTTGTTTGGTCAAGTTTATATTTTGTTGGCTGTGGAACAAGTTTGTGACTTGCCGTGAAAAGCCTGTTTTGCTATTTTACAGGGATTTATCACCAAGGAGGTAGGGCATTCGTCGAGGTAAGCAAGATAGCCTGATTAGGCAGACACCTTGCACACTTGTGGATCTACGAATTGTTGTACTCTGTGTATTTTACATTGAAGCAGGAATAAATAAATGTATCTTTTGTATCCGTTGAACCTTTGCGTCTCTCCTCCGTTCTTCAGACCATTAGGTTATACTTAACTTGGCTATGTCACACTAACAGAGCAACTAGAGGCTGTGCTAAGAGATTAACTAGAGGCTGTGTTTACAGATTAACTAGATGTGAATGAATTCACAATGGTTACTGACTGAATATTTGGCATGGAAACTTAATAATATCCTAATATCGTGATGAAATATATATATAATATGAACTGTGAAAGGTTGTTCCTCAGTCTCCCTAGATACATTTTTTTTTTAAATGTATTGCACCATGAATTAGTTTTGAATGAAAAATGCTGTATAAAAAGGGTGATCATTATATGCTGTAGTGTTGTATAATTTCCTGTAGGCCTATTGTAGGCTTGACTACTTAATGGATGACTATTCTCAACGTTGTTAGTTAGCGTGGATAGGGTTAGTTCTAGTTCAAGTGATAGGGTTAGCATTATGGTTAGCGTTAGTGGTAATTCTAGGGTTAGGGTTAGCATTAGCGGTAGTTGTAGGGTTAGGGTTAGCGGTAGATCTAGGGTTAGTGGTAGCGGTAGTTCTAGGCAGTATCAGAGCAACATCTTCTTCTACTCACGGAGAACGGGTCCAGAAGCAGACGGGTTCAGGCTGTCACTGCTGTCGCTGCTCTCACTGGACAGCTCCTCGTCGGACTCCCTGAGGGACGAGCAGGGAGACGGGGAGGCCTCCACCTCCTCAAACTTCCTTTTCAGAATTCCGCTCATGTCTCCTCCGTATTCACACCTGGGCAACCCTAACCCTAATCGGTCAGAGGGGACACATTAAGACAGTCAGAGGGGACACATTAAGACAGTCAGAGGGGACACATTCAGACAGTCAGAGGGCACATTAAGACAGTCAGAGGGGACACATTCAGACAGTCAGAGGGGACATTTAGACAGTCAGAGGGGACACATTCAGACAGTCAGAGGGCACATTCAGACAGTCAGAGGGGACATTCAGACAGTCAGAGGGGACATTAAGACAGTCAGAGGGGACACATTCAGACAGTCAGAGGGCACATTAAGACAGTCAGAGGGGACATTAAGACAGTCAGAGGGCACATTAAGACAGTCAGAGGGGGACACATTAAGACAGTCAGAGGGGACATTAAGCCAGTCACAGGGGACTTGAAGCCAGTCAAAGGGGACATCCCATTCCTCGCACAGTCATTTAGCAGACTCAGAAACTGAGACTCCCCTCTCCTTCACCTCTGATGATCTTAAAGCAGCCTTAAAGCCTTAAATCAAACCCTCATGCTTGATGACCAAGAAAGAAACACTACTGCTCTGAACGACCAGTGCAGTGATTAGCTGTCCCTGCAGTAGTCTGTCTCTCCCTGCAGTAGTCTGTCTCTCTGTCCCCGTACTGGTCTGTCTCTCCCTGCAGTAGTCTGTCTCTCTGTCCCCGTACTGGTCTGTCTGTCCCTGCAGTAGTCTGTCTCTCTGTCCCCGTACTGGTCTGTCTCTCCCTGCAGTAGTCTGTCTCTCTGTCCCCGTAC
>JAOPUI010000047.1:13509580-13514580 GCA_027123135.1 Urophycis floridana
ACCCACAGCAACTGTGCCTCCTAGCTGCTGAACACAGGGCCCCCGCGCGGCAACTGGTGCCTGGTCCGCCCTGGAGGTCGTGACCCCCCGGCGGTGTGTGTGTGTGTGTGTGTGTGTGTGTGTGTGTGTGTGTGTGTGTGGTGGCGTGGCGTGGGTGCCGGCCGGCAGCACTGAGGGCCAGTTGTTCTCGGTGGCCGGGGGGGGCCTCTTTTACAATCCCCAAACATAGCGCCACGGAGCCTGGCGCACACCTAGCGGCACGCAGCACAGCCACCGCACACACGGCACACAGTCACGCTCCCCGCGCGTCACGTCCGCGTTGACCTCCTGCTCCAGCGTCCCCGGGCCCACCACAGGGTGGAGGCGGGCAACGTGGATGTGAGCCTTGTGGTGGGGAATGTGGAGTTGTTCAACTTTGACTTGCATGCTGAGGTCACTAGTGTGCACGAGTGAGGTCAATCTAAAATGACGCACCCACGTTACGCACCCGTTATTGTTTCGGTTAAACCCTTGTTTGTAATTATTCACACGCACACACACACACACACACACACACACTACCTGAATGGATCAATCCAGCCTTGTTTAAGTCATACATACATGATATATTTGGTATACTCTGGTCCAGGGACATAGGAGTGATGGTGGGGTCACAGCCATAGTTCTCTTTTCATTTTTCAACTTTGTTTTCTACTGATTGGTGTTGTACATCGTTCATTATTTTTGTAATGTTTTTATATTTATTATGTTTAATTTTTCAGATTTTCTCTGGTGAATAGTTGCCTCTGGAACCTTGTTTAATACACTGTGCCATCATGTCAACCAAACCTTTGCATTATGTGGACTTGATTGATTGTTATTTGGGCTCCTTGATTCAGTGATAATCCTGATGATAGGCTATTTCCTTTTTCTAGCATTTTTTAACATTAATATATCATACGAATCATACGAGTTATTTGAATCAATCCAAGTATTGAAAGAGCACGGTGCTCATTTGTCAGTGGTGCGTCCGGGGGAAGGTGCTCGTTATCCACTCCGTAGACGTCGGTTCGAGTCCCGCCGAGGGCGATCTCCGTCGAAGCTTTGGTGACATTTTGGAAACGGTTTTAATTTTACTTTGCGGTTATCATTCGAGGCATGGGTTGAACTCCAGCTGAGGGCGGTCTCCATTCAAACGTAATGCAATTTTGGAAATGTAACAAGGTCACGTGAATTCTCATGTCAATTAAAACCTCCGACCAGCTCACAGCTGGCAGGATGATTGTGGGTTGACATAAGTCTTTTTTCTTAAATCTAATGACTGAGTGGGTGGGTGTATGGATGGGCAGATCGGACCACAGAAGCCAACAATCATTTCTAATGATTCATTGTCACACGCATTATTTTGAGATAAAATACGACTCATGTACATCGTTTTCAAACTGCATTCAAACTACGCCGTTACAAATCCAAAGAGACAAGAGACACCAGATTTGTCATTTTCTTAGGTTATACTTCCAATTGACAAAAAAGCGTTTGGTTTCTAAAATCACATCAAGACATTAGACTTCGATTGAGTTCGCCCACCGCGGGACTTGAACCAGCGTCTCCATATGCCAGAGCTGGGGAGCGACGGGTTTCTGGGACACCTAAACCCATGTGAATCAAACCCACATAATGCAAAATTTTGATTGACATGATAGGATAAGATACCACACTGCACTAAACAAGGCTCCTTTGCCAATATAAACTTTAGATTATTGATAAAAATACCAATCAATAGAAAACAATTGAATAACAAGATAAATTTACAGCCATTGGTTTTGGTAACTTCTAGTAGTAAAAGTGAATAAATAGTCTTTACCTCAGACGGGCTTACAGTTAATCAGTGAAGTTGATGCTGTTAATTAAAGAGTTTTATAATGTAGCTGTTGTAACGATCAGCATGTGGCTTTAAAAGCAGACTGCAATTCAGGTTTAGAAGGTTTAAAACAAAAAGGTGTTAACTTTAAATCGTCAAGACAAAACATGAACAAAAAGCAACAAGTTGAAAAGAGTTAGGCTACTCTAATTACTCAATCTACTCAGTCACTACTAACTTACTGAACACGGCTTTTAGCAATATGGACGATCTGCCTATCGGGCAAACGGAGGGCTTCAATAGCAAAACAGTGAGCCGATCACCACCAGGTGGAACACAGTGAAGGCTGATGGGGTTCAAGAAGTCTATGTTCAAGAACAACTGAGGACATCTAGAGGAAGAAACAAAAATGACACCAAGTTGTAACTACCTAAACCAGAGACACTATAGAAGGAGACACATCACTCCCATTGAAATGCATGGAGAAACTTCGTAACGCCAAGATTGCAGTTTTGCACATGTCCTGCCTCTTCCGGTGCCGTTCGTGGTCACGCGGTCACGACACTTGGAAGTTATTTTCAATCAACTGTGTTTATCCAAACAGACATGGCCCGTAAGCAGTCAATACAAAATCAGATACAGGCAAGGTTAAAAGTAAAAAGTTATGTTAAATTTACGTTGTTGATCTCTTGCTTTATCCAAAATTGCGGCATGATCTGTGATAGCTGGCCGTGAGCGATGACGTCTTGATGTTAGTGCCGGTGTTGTTCATCTATGGCAAAACCTTTCAGGGATTTTATTCTGTTTTTCATCGTGATTTCAAACATGTGTTTTTTATGCCCCTTAGACCTCTGGAAATGAAGATACAGCTCTCCCCCTGTGCATTTAGGGCCCTCTTGCTAAGACCAAATAGCTGCCCGAAAGGCGTTGCCAATATGGCCGCAAGTGAGAGGACTTACCTAGAAGGACTTTGCCTAAAACCCTCTCTTTCAACTGATGAGGACTTTGTGTAGCTTTATAAAATAAACCAAATCAAAAGGCACTCTGGACAATAATAATAGATATAAGACATAATAATAAATGAGTGATCTCAATTTAATTTTAACTTAAATTAAAATGAAATGATCATCTGAAATTGATTAATGATAACATAGGTGACACAACTGAGTCATCGCAGCCATCATCCCAGTATCGACTATTTGGTGAATCTTTCTTGTAGATGTATCAAACTCTCCATTTCTTAACTGTACTGCACTGTAAGTGGGTGGGTGGCAGTAAGTAGGTGACACTTTGTAAATGCGTGCCTCTGGCTATGTAATGAAATCGATGCAGATGAACAGCCAGCTCCCTGGTGGCTGTGGGGCATTAGATTAGAAACCTTAATCTGGATTGAAAGGAGTTATGGTCTGATTGAAAGCAGTGGTATTAGTGGATGTCATTGTCAGTGGACTTCTCCTTTCTGTAAGGCTGGCCAGAGGAGCCGTGCTGTGCAATGTTAACGCAGGCTGTGTTTACATTGCTACACGTCCCCATCGTTCCACCATGTTGAGAACCGGGCCTCAGCTGTGTACGTGTGGAGAGTTTTACCACCAGAAGGTTTACGTTGAAATGGAATTGACGTTGTTAGATCTCGACCCCGCACTCCCGCATGTCTCGCCCCCTAAGGAGTGTGTGTGTGCAGTGCGTGTGTGTTTGAAACAATGGCTTCTCGAAAAAAAAAACACAAGTTCCATAGTAACGGCTTAAGAGGAAGTCGTTTCAACACATCAGAGTTGCATTGTTCAGCTGATCCTCCTCCAGAGGCTGCTCTGTCACCGCGTCACAACTTCCTGTCAGGACTGCACCCCGAGTTAAGAAATAAGGGCCTGTGGCACAGATACCATGGGCGGGAAATGGTGGAATTGGAATGGTTTAATATCATGGTGTGTGAACAGCTATTGTAGCCTCTGCTGGCTTCACCAAAACATAACTCGACAAATCTCTTCCACGAACCGATTCTGTTGACAAGCATTTTTTTGGGGGGAATCCATGCATGTTGGGTCAGCACGGAGTAAGCTCGAATTGCGAAATGCCATTCAAGTACTTTACAGAATTTCTCACAAAGAATTTATCACAAAGACTAAAGTGCTATATCGTGTACCTTTGTGGCAGGGAAGTTCACACAAAACTAAATATGCGGCAGGATCGTCACAACACAGTGATTTGGACATGATATTTCTAAAAGATGTAAGACAGTGATGATGGTTTGATCACACACTGGTATTGTTGACTGTAATTGATTGCAATCGAGCATGGGTCACAGATACTACAACACCCAGGTTTCTCTTTGGGCACATTTTTACAAAATAATGTGGTTAAAGTACATATAAAATAATTATTATGTGTTTTGATGAAAAATTGAGTCATAATGTATGAAACCTGATGAATACAATACAAGCCAGGACAGATGTCTATGTTTGTATTCACATAACCTGAAAAAAAGCTACACCTGTAATAGTTTTTTTGAGAAAGGCTATTCCTGGCATAGTTTTATTTGACAGACCACACATTTAATAATGGTAAAGTCCCCTGTGAAAAGTATTTTGCAGTAATTGACAAAAAGTCCATTTCCCCACATCCTGCGTGGTTTGAGGAAGTGGGCAGGCAGTCGTCAAGGCAGGTCCGCAGTTCAGATACTTTCCAACCAGTGCAAGTAAAGTAGAGAGAACAAACAGAAGAGCCAGGACTGTCACAGTAAAATATCACACAACATGTTACAAAGGGCTGCCTCAAATGTTACAGAGAAAACGAAGAGCCACAAACCAAAGGTAGGTGCATTTTGACATAAAGAATAATAAATACATCTTTTAAATTGTCCACGATCTGATGCTTGGAAACCACAACTTGGTTTCAAAGAATAGAACAGTGGTGTTGTGTAATCTGGGTGAGTGGATAAAACTGCATTCACAGCCCTCTCTCAAAAAACGCCTAATCTAATTGTATAAAAGGTGATATAGTATGCTTAAAAACCTCTATCATCAACATCAGAACTGTGGTGCAATTACCCGGAGACCCAAAGAAAGATGTTAGAGGGCTGAAGAGGCAGCTCTGTCTAGGAGCAAGGCCTCCATATGAAAGCAGGCTTTCCAGGGATTATTCATTTATAGAATTATATGGACAG
>JAOPUI010000047.1:13519580-13521190 GCA_027123135.1 Urophycis floridana
ACAAAAAAAACACAATTGGTTGAGTTGTTTCTTTCTGCTTCATGTCAGAATAAACCATGCTTTCTAGAGCGCGCGGGGGCAGGAGGAAGGAACTGGTTACGGGCTTGGTTTCAGTTTCTTCAGAATCATAATAGAGATATCAATCTATATTCTACAAAATAAAGACTTTGAGGATGTTTGTCAGAGGTCGTTGTCCTAATTACTGCTGTAGTGTAGTGTGCGTGCGTGTGTGTGTGTGTGTGTGTGTGTGTGTGTGTGTGTGTGTGTGTATGTGTGAGTGCGTGCGTGCGTGTGTGTGTGTGTGTGTGTGTGCGTGTGCGTGCGTGCGTGTGCGTGCGTGTGTGTGTGCTGAGATAGAATAATGTGTTGATGTAAACGGATACAAATACACAGCGATGTTGTCAATACAACGCTGTCGTTCATTAAAAGCAAAAGTGTTTAGTTCTGTCGGCGGACGTGCCAAAGAAATCCCACAAGCCGAAGCGCAGCAGAGAGCCGCGGTCATGTCGTGGCTCGGCCACACCGCCAGGGGGAGCTACGTTCCTCTGTGACCCGCGGAACTACACTGCAGAGATGACGTGTAGTTGTCTTTCATATGCTTGAGACGCCACGGCCAGGCACCAGCTCTAGAACACAGGGCATCCTTCACAGTATAATAAGAATATTACATCGGTTTCAACACAGACAACATTAAAATGTCTGGCGAGATGTCCATGATCGGTAAGTCATCTGATGTCACTTTGTGTCATGAATACCAGCTAGTGTACTGTATTGTGTTTTAGCTAACGTAACTAATGTTAGCAGCTGCGTCTATTGGTCGGAGGGTAATTACGTGTTATTAGCTTAGCTTACCTAGTACCGCTGTTCATTCTTAGTGAGGTTATGTTGTCCTCGGGTAAGAGGTTAATTTACTGGTGTCATCACAACATGTCTCTTCCGGCACCATGCTGACGGCAGGTTCTGTCATCCTGGCCTTGTTCCTGGCTGGTTACCTGGGCCAGCAGTATCTGCCTCCTCCCAAGCCCAAAGTGATCGGGCTGGATCTGGGGACCACCTACTGTTCGGTGGGGGTGTTCAACCCCGGGGTCGGAGACGTCGAAGTGATCGCCGACGAGAAAGGAAGGAAAAGCATCCCCAGCGCCGTATCGTTCACCCTCACCGAGGTCCTGGCCGGCCATGAGGCCCTGGACCTTGCGGACAGCAACCCCCAGAACACCATCTATGATGCGAAACGGTTCATAGGCAAGACGTTCGACCCAGACCATCTGCAACAGGAGAGCACTCGCTACCCATTCCAGGTGAGTTCTGTTGTGAGGTGGGTACTGGTAAGGTGACCGCCTTGCCGTTTTAGATGAATAACCAACCCCCTTCTGCAAGATTTACATTTGAATGGACTTTCTTATCCATATGTTTACTGACTACCTTATTTGCCAGGTGTCTAATTACTCTACACTCTACATACTCTATTCTACACAATCGACAGTATTTAGATTTAGTTGACAGTATGCAATATGAAATGTAAATACTGTAGACCAGGGGTCTTCAACGTTTTTCAGGCCAGGGACCCCCAAGCTGATGGAGAGCTGGAGCAGGGGCCCCCTACTATATAT
>JAOPUI010000047.1:13561920-13571996 GCA_027123135.1 Urophycis floridana
CCACAACCCCCACCCCCCAGTCTGAAAAAAGATCCTGAACAGAAACGATCTAGAGAAAATGTGCATTATTATTATTAGTTTTTTTAATCTTATTTTGACTCATTATCTTTATTTTAAGTCTTATATTTTCATTTGTCACTTACGCTACTGTCATTTACATTTAGGATTTAGGGCATTTAGCAGATGCTTTTATCCAAGGTGACTTACAAGAGTACATTGGTGAAACATTTCATTGCTGCTAATACAGTAAGAAAGCCAACACGTTTCAAGCATTTCAATTGCTAGGTTAACCACTAAAAACATCATCCTGTGTCATGTTAAGGTCCTGAACCCCCTCACATAATCATGACACATTGCATAACATCTAAGCACCCATTCCAATTACATGGGATTATCAATAAAACATTAGTGTCCATAAGAAAGGTTATTCAATCCTTTGTTTATGGCCTGATGGTGTGAGTTTCAAAATAGACATTTTTGAGACAATCAAGTGCCCACCCAAAAATAATGTCCTGGCTACGCCCCTGCGACACGCGCGCGCGCGCGCACACACACACACACACACACACACACACACACACACACACAAGTCATAGTTTTCCCCTAAAAAAAAACGCTACGCCAACAAAAATCCTCATGGAAAATGAAGACCTTATTGTATCATGGCGCCTTCTTTTTCTCTGCGGAGGACAGGGGTTCGCCGCTCAATGTTCTGGAAACAGAATTTGCTTGATCGCAAGCCGTTTATGACAGCGACCCCCCTCCGCTAACCCAAACACACCAGCAGCATCACCATCCCCCCGCTACCCTGCCCTCCCTCCTGGAGTCAGCTGCGAAGACGTGGCACCCTGGGAGGAGAAGGGAGCGATGGTGGGGGCATGGGACTCCCCTAGGCTACATCTGCATTCAATTGCACCACGATTTATGCCCTCGAAATAAAGTCAACTTTATGTGTCTTAGTAGGCCCTTTGGAGGATCGAAACTGTGTGTTGAGTGTGGTGGTGCATAGTTTTAGTTTGTCCTGTTAAAATAACTAATAATTAAGTACTTCTCGTCTGGCACCTTTACACTGTATTATTAGGCATTGTTTTAGTGGTCCAGAAAATGATGAAGCAATCTTACTTTTTTTCCACACGCTCTTTGATGAACACGAATAAACGGTGGAAAAATGTATTCCTTTTTGAAGTGAACACATGTTGGGTGTGATGAAACCTTTGTGTTGGGTTGAATCAGCTAAGCAATATGATCTCATAAAAGAGGGTGACTATTTTCATTGGAGCCACTATCACAGTCAGGAGATCAGATTCTACACCGGGAGGTTTTCTTTTAAATCCACGGCAGGATAGTTTGCTAAACTGATCCCAGAGCAGTTCCCACCAAATCTCAGTGATCCCAGCCTCTGAATAGTGAAGGATGGGGGCGGGCATCCCAGACCGTGGTTTCCTGGGGAAAGTTGACCTCATTTGAATAACCCAGTCCCACTTCTAGAAGTTTCGCTAACTTGGGTATAAGAGGGGGGAATCCACCGATCACCGTTACTCATACACTACGCACACACAGCCCAGAGAAGAAACCCTGCAGATCTGTGCCAGGTAAGAATGAAAAGCATGCACATGATTTACATCGTTTACATGGAACGGAAACTTACTTAAAGAAGGCTTGCTTTGTTTCCCCCATGTTTTACATGTATCATTTGCTTCGTTTTAGAAACTTCTGATTGTTGCAATATAATGTACAGTAAACACTTGCCTTTAATGGAAAAGAGTTTGAAGAAAGGGATTGTAATGGCATCCGTTTACCTGTGGCACGCCACTTAACACATCTATTGGATGCATGCATAATCACAGTACTGTCCTGGACTAATGCAACCAGATAAACAAACAAAACAACAAATCTACAGCTAACAATCACCAAATTGTAGTTTATGTCCTTCATACTTCTACATGTAGCTCGGGGTGCAGAGGAAGGGTTAAACTCAAATCTGTTGCGGAATGTGTCCGCCGCACCACTGTGGCGTCTCGGATAGGATGGATGATGTCTTTTTTTCCACGTAGGCTAGCCAATGAAAAACGGTTGCGTCTGCATGAGTTATGCAATCAAACATGATGAATAAAACAGTAATAGTTGTGATAACATGAACTGTATAAACAAGGGTAAAAGGTTTCAACATATGGAAATTAATTAATGAATAAAAATTAATGGAAAACCACAGAAACTGAATACCAAATCTTTCTCCGTATAAGCCTGAACAATGTTGTACTGCCTGCTTTATGGAGATTACTATATGCACCTCTTGTCTTTCAGAATGAAAATCACAGACAACAATATGAAAACTTTGCAAGGTATACGAACCCAATGTGAATTATTGCTGCAGGGCCAGACATTAATAGGGAGACTCTGGCTCAGTAAACAACACTAACTCTAGAACACTAGATTTTGGGGACTGAGGAGGAAAACGCCCAGAGGAGATCTCAGACATAGCAGAAAGCCAGACCTATTGTATGTAACCCCAGGCTAAGGCTAGTGAGGCATGCTTAGCTTGAATCGGCTGAAGGAGATTCAACTTGCCACCACATGCTCTGCTGCAGGGTAATCGGATCACAAAGAACACATCGGGAGGACCCCAGGGATATCACACAAAACCAAAAAAAATAGACATGCATGTTTTTTCACATGGCTTCATATCTTGAACACGTGACCATTCGACAGAGAGGTATCACAGCTCAACCAACCGTTCAGCTTCCCCAGTGAGTGAAGGTTAGCTCCACAGCAGCAGCAGCAGCCTAAACCTCCAGCTGGCTGCTGACGTGGCAAGCGGCTCTGCCTGGAACCACTGGAAGCTTCCATTGTGGGGGCTCAAACCACCACACACCACCACACACCCACGCCGTGTGTGGGGGGTGTGGTGGTTCAGAGCTCGTGTCGTTCAGTTTGCTTGATCTAAAAAAAAAAAAAACCTCAAGGATGTGCAATTACAGAAATACCCTTTTCCTAATGCATTGGCTCTGTGCTCTGCAGACACATGCAGACGCACACACACACACACGCACACACACATGCACACACAAATCATTTTCAAAGTTAGTGCTGGATGTGGAGGCCTGTGTTACATTCCATAGTGTTTCACATTCCCCTCCCCCACCCCTTTACTCTTCCAGGTTGTTGTAGCTGCCTTTGGAGAGCAACAGGATGTGGATGACCAATGTTGTAACTCTGAGCCTGCTGGCTCTGCTGGCCTCCGCAGAGGACAGGAAGCTGAGCAGCCATGCCATCGTCCTGGCGGACAACAGCGCCCACCTCGCCTTCAGGTCAGACGCTGTAATGGCATGTGGTTAAACAGTCAAGCACTTATGTCATTATCATATTGATGTGATTATCATATCTTAAAGAATTACTCTTTTGATCCCGAGAGGGAAATTTGGTCTCTGCATTTAACCCAATCGTGAATTAGTGGAAATACACTCAGCACACAGTGAGGTGAAGCGCACTACGTAATCCCGAGGCAGTGAGCTGCAAACAGCGGTGCTCGGGGAGCAGTGAGGGGTTAGGTGCCTTGCTCACAGGCACTTCAGCCATTTGTACTGGTGGGGGTTAGAACCGGCAACCCTCCGGTTACAAGTCCGAAGCCCTAACCACGGCTGCCCCCAAATCAATATGACAATGACATATATTGATTTGATTGATATATTTCCATTTGGACGATTACTAGAACATGAATGACTTGATTTAGTTTCTTTTTCCCTCCTCTTTCTCCTGCTGCGTAGTCTGTACCACAACATGGCCAAGGACAAGGCGACCGGGGACAACATCCTGATCTCCCCCGTGGTGGTGGCCTCCTCCCTGGGGGTGGTGGCCCTGGGGGCCAAGGACTCCACCGCCTCGCAGGTCAAGACCGTCCTCAGGGCAGACAGCCTGAAGGACGAGCACCTGCACTCGGGGCTCTCCGAGCTGATGTCAGAGGTACGAAACGAGCCCACAGAGGAAACGCACCGCGACTCCAATGGAGGCCGCACAGTAGTTGTGTACGGTTTCGCTCGAGTCTTTTCTCTGGCATCAAAACCATACGATTTGATGTTGAGTCAATGAGTTGCTGTACCTTATTATTCGTTAAGAAATTATAAGTCATTTATCTTGTAACTATTGCACTTGGTCATAGTCCTGTGTGTGAATGGTCTGCAGGTGAGCGATGCCAAGACACGAAACACAACCTGGAGAATCAGCAACCGCCTGTACGGCCCCAGCTCCGTCGTCTTCGCCGACGCCTTTGTGAAGAACAGCAAGAAGCACTACAACTTCGACCACTCCAAGATCAACCTGAAGGACAAGAAGAGCGCCGTGAACTCCATCAACGAGTGGGCCGCCAAGTCCACCGGCGGCAAGCTGCCCGAGGTCACCAGGGACGTGCCCAACGCCGACGGAGCCATGCTGATCAACGCCATGTTCTTCAAACGTGAGGAAAAGAGTCCCCCGTGATTTTGGTCCACATCAAAAAAACTGCAAAAAATGCATCCCACCGTTTCCCTACAAATCCACCTCATATGTCGTGTGTAGTGTGCTTATAATTGTTTAGGAAAATCTCATTTTTGTCATTGTTTCATACAGCTCACTGGCATGAGAAGTTCTTTGACCAGATGGTGGACAACCGCGGGTTCCTGGTTACACGTTCCTACACCATCGCAGTTCCAATGATGCATCGCACAGGTACAGCTTCCGCTGCCGTCCGAGGTTTAGTCAAGCACTTGACTGTGCGCAAATGAGCCCCAACCTCGCAAGGCTCACGCCAGCGTGACCTCTGCGTGACCCACCTCTGCTCCACAGGGCTGTATGAGTTCCACGAGGACACCGAGAACCGCCTGTTTGCGCTCAACATGCCCCTGGGCCAGAACCAGGCATCCATGATCCTCATCATGCCATACCACCTGGAGCCCCTGGAGCGGCTGGAGAAGCTCCTGACCCAGGAGCAGGTGGACACCTGGGTCAGCAAGATGGAGAAGAGGGCTGTGGCCATCTCCATGCCCAAAGTCAGCATGGAAGTCAGCCACAACCTACAGGTATGTCTATGCACACGTAGGTCCACAATTGATGTAATTGATATTCTACAAAAACACCAGATATCTCTGAGGCGTGTCAGGCAATACAATAAAGAGCCAAAAAAATAAAAAATAAAGAGCCAAAAAAAATAATAATATAAACTTATAAACGTATTGACAACGCTTGCCCTGTTTTTCCTCCTAGAAACATCTGGCCGATCTGGGCCTGACCCAGGCCGTGGACAAGTCCAAAGCGGACCTGTCCAACATCTCTGGCAAGAAGGACCTGTACCTGTCCAATGTGTTCCACGCCTCGGCGCTGGAGCTGGACGTCCAGGGGAACGCCTTCGACACCAGCATCTTTGGCAGCGAAAAGCTCCGGAACCCCAAGCTCTTCTATGTGGATCACCCCTTCATCTTCCTGGTGAAGGACAACAAGACGGGGGCCATCCTGTACATCGGCCGCATGGTGAAGCCCAACGGGGATAAGATGCGGGACGAGCTGTGATCCTGGTCCCTGATTGTGTCGTAGGTCTAATCCCGGCAGGCAAAGGTTTTGCTGTTACCTCGAGCGCATTCCGGCAGTACTCAATCTAAACACCACTCCAAGGGAACCGTGTGTGTGTGTGTGTGTGTGTGTGTGTGTGTGTGTGTGTGTGTGTGTGTGTTATGATGAATGAATAATACCTACTGTTTACTCTTAAACGTGCCGAGTCAATGTTTCAACAAAACACATTACCGTTCTGATTCTTAGCCGAAACGTTGGGTAACAAATGGTAATTGGCATGACAGACAGCATGCTTATATTAAGTATGATCGCGCTACATTCAAACACAATTCATTCTTCCCTACACCTTGGTATTTTATGATATGATCTCAGTATTTCTTGCATTACCTTTAACGTTTAAAGGCAAGGAAAAAGGGGTATTTGCACAAAGCTTATATCCTAGAACGAGAATCCTCCGTTTGTACTGTGATCGGCACTGCATTGAGCAGCACTGCCCTGCACGGTGTCGAACACAATGCAAACATGCCGACCATTGCATCTGTTTAGTGAAAGTGTTATTATTAGGTTCCCGAATGCAATTCTTCTTCCCAAAACTCTGTTGGATTTGATCATTTGTTATGTATTTGACTTTTACAATAAAAAAAAAATCACCAAATTGTCGGCCTGTGTTTCCAATCAGTCAAACCTCTGTCACTCGAGCTACAGCGCCACGGGGAGGAGTGGTCTTGCTGCAGGGGTCACTGGAAAGTCAACGTCCCAGCATGCAAAAGATAACAATCTTTCCAGTCCACTGAATGATTCACATTCCTCTCATAGCTGACACGAATGGCTGTAACAAAACGGGGCATTCTTTGTGTTAGCAGAAAGTATGGAATCGCCAATTTGCAACAGCAAAATCATGAGAAGTAACGCGTCTTTTCGTAACAGCGGGTCCTGCACTCGCTCAGCGAAAGGGAGACCAGGGGCCTTCCGCTGGAGTGCAAGGTTCTGCTGGTGTCACACTGTAACTCCTGGTAAATTAGGCAGAATTGAAGGGTTAACTTATTACACGTTGTATGTATCACGTCGTCCTGGTCCTGCAGAAATCAGTAAAGAAAAACGTTGTACGTTATGTCGAATACAATTGTCGAATTCTTTGCGCCCTCTTGTGGCGGAACGAAGCGACACACCCTCAGATGAGGAACACCAGCAGGTTAGAAATTCAATATTTATTTATTTTATACACTATTGTTATACACAATATAGACCTTATAACAGTTTCCTTGTCATTAACAGATATACAACAATTAAGTCAACACATCGGAAAAATGCTACATTCCACAGATCTATGTGTCCAAAGGGGCTTTTCCCACACTATGTTGTTGAGTACATATTAAAATGTGCGATTGACCTGCTGAACTTCACATTAATATGCACTTAAAAAATAACTAAAAATCAAGTATTATGACTATTAAAATAATATCTTTCTTTAATTTGAATCGCATATTGACACTTTAAAATGACAGTGTAACATCTCAATCTTCACCTTCTCCTGGAACAGTCGTAAGCGCGACCTCTCGAGTTTCCTAAAAGCCAGAAGCTGCTGCGTGTCAACAGATGGCGCCCTTGACTATGAATGCAGACATGAACAGCCGTATCAACTTGTTCTGCGTTAGAATCGCTTACCAGCATTTTTTTCCCCGAAAATGGTGGACTTCGTATACTATCGTATACCAATAAATTATTTATGACGACAAAAATATATTTTTGTACAACAGGCTGCAGAACAGGCCGTAGAACAGGCTGCCGTATAAAACACGAGGAAAATGTGTTCAACACTTACCTGTCTTCCAAACATATGGAAAAATATGTAGTTATCAGCGTAACAACCGTTGGTGACGTCTAAACGAGTATCAACCCCTCCATCTTATGTCTGTTATTTCCTAAACAATACAAATATAGGGTTGCCTGGTATGTACAGTAGCAGCCGTCTCTTCCCATGAGGACTAAAGGGTGTATGAAGCTCATAGCCATACAAACGATATTAAACTACAACCAACGCTTCCACCTTTCCCGTTACAACATTGTTCTGTCCAATGCGGAACCTGGGCACATCTAAAGACAAATTCACATAAGAGAAAAGAAAAAAAAAAGAGAATCAGAAAATGTTAACATCTTAGGCGTATGGTGTGACAACTTCCTGTGACGGCCTTTCCTGATTCCTGGGACATGAGGTGACCACTCAGTGGTCAAATGTATGCAGGGAGGAGCACCACAGTCCGTTATTCACATGGAGAGACCAGAGAAAAGCATGCCGGCTCTCTCTGTGGTGCCACCGCCGGCTAATGCAGTGAGCCTCATTACATTAGCGCTGTCTCATTGTGCTGTGCTAGCGGGCAGCAGATTAGCCACGCAAAATACAATCCTATTAAATAAGTCTCCACGCTAAGCCACGGTGAGCAGGCCGGGCTGGGGAGGGCTTGTCCTCTGCCGGGCCTCTTCCCCCTGTCTTCACGGTGTCTTCACTCGCTCTCTCTCACTCACTCCCTCACTCTCTCACTCTCTTTCTCCGTGGATCCATCTTCGCCTTTTTGCGTCGTCCTGTCCCGTACTCTCCTCCCTCCTCCTGGTCAGATCTTCAGCTTGTCCACCTCCCTGTTGGCCTTGCGAAAGATCGTCTTTATCTCGTCCGTCACCATCTGCTGCCAGTTGTCCCTGGGAGGTGGAGACGGGGGGGGGCAGAGACGACAGAGAGGGGGGGTCAGGAACGCGCCACGGTGGCCATTTTGTTCAGCGAAACACATTTAGGGACACGGACACAGCGTCTCAGAGCAGAGGTTCTCTAACACACAGGAAGCCATGCAGACTCGAAGGCAGATGGTTGCGAAATGATAATAAATAATAATAATAATAATAAGAGAAATGAGGGGCGGGCATTTTCACAGTCAACAAGCAAAGGGAAGGGTCAGTAAACATGATTGAAAGAAAAAAAAGCTTTTTCCCCAAGCTGCTTAAAAAGATGCAGAAGGTGATAAGCTCGACAGATTAATGACACCAGATCAAGAGGCAATTATTGTGAGCACCTGTTCTGTTTGTGCACGTGTGTGTGTGTGTTTATGTGTGTGTGTGTGTGTGTGTTTATGTGTGTGCCATCGGGTGAGCATACACACAGACTGCTGTTTGTTTGTGTGTGTGTGTTCATGCGGTGAGCCACGGGAGACATGAAGCCACAACGCCACGAGAGCCACGAGACGACGCCCACGGCAGCCCAAAGCAGAGCGTCACTACCTGTCGCTTCGGTTCTACCAGGCCTCAGGCCTTTTTCTCGGCTTTCTTTTTCCTGTACGCCGCAATTTCCTCAGGCTTCAGTCCGTGATTGTCTTCCCTGAAGCGATGTGCGGTGGGTTAGAGACATAGTGCGTTGTGGTTTGTCAGAATGAGTCCGACCTGCAAAGACTCACTCACACAGCGGTGTTCATCAAATGAATAAAAACACAAAGAAACACAGGGTTGTCCACCTATGTATGGCTTCCGTCTTGACGCGTTTAAAACGATTTAATGACACCAGGTAACTAACATAGCTGCAACGCAGGATTAGCTAGGAGGGGGCACATTTGAATGACCGTATCGGGTCACGTGAATGCATTTGGTTGCAACACATTCATTGTTCATTATTTTTTTTCCTCGTGAGCCTCACATTACAAAGGGAACAGACGTGCATTCTGACATGCTTACCCTGGATTGATGTCGGGGGGTTTCGGCAAAGGCTTTGCAAAGTTTGCCTTCCCGACCAACCAGTATGTCTCCTCGATGCCTTTACCCTGGTGTCAAGGAACAAGGGACAACATCAGACAGGGAAACCCTGAGTTAAGGAAGTGTTCAGGGTTCATCTTGCTGCCCTTTCAGGAGAAGTCGTGCAAGTGCGCTCACCTTCAGCTCAGTCTTGCCTCTGACGTCGATCTTATAACCCTCATTGAGGGAGTTTAGGATGTTCACAGTGCTAATGTTCACGTGGATTCTATAAGCTGTGGTGGGGGAAAAAGAAAACAGAGGAACAAACACAACATCTCAACATCTCGCAGACTGACAACAAAGAGAGACCGGAGGCCGGAACGAGAGGCACAAACAGAGGAGATGGGGGGCAAGGGAGGCGATAGGGGAGGAGGCTCGGTCGGACACCCACGCAGTCCAGTGGATTCCATACGAGACGCTGTGTTCACAGTGTCTCCGAAAAGGCAGTACCGGGGCATGGTGAGGCCCACCACGCCAGCCACGCAGGAGCCTGGGGACACACAGACAGGTCACGCACCGTCAATACAACCCCGGCTCTCGTACCTCGGACAATCTCCAGTGACGACGGCCAGATATGAGACTCCGAGCCACACGCCTGTGAGCCATTTGAGGGCTTCACCACAAGAGGAGTTTTTTTCTGCTCCTATTATTCAGGGTACCTACTAAAAGGGGAGGAGGAGGGGGAGGAGGAGGAGTAGGAGAAGGAGAAGGAGGAGGAGTGGGAGTAGGAGGAGGAGGAGTGGGAGTAGGAGGAGGAGGGGGAGGAG
>JAOPUI010000047.1:14146712-14157235 GCA_027123135.1 Urophycis floridana
CACACACACACACACACACACACACACACACACACACACACACACACACACACACACACACACACACACACACGTCATCATCATGAGAATAAGGGACTGTGGTGAGTGGCCCAACACTAATACAATGGTGCAGGTTACGGCTGCATGCCTTGCATGCTAAGACTAAGTGATAAAGGGACATATTTACTTATTTACATAACATACTTTTTCCAGTGTTATACCTAAAAAACACAAATAAAAAAAACAGCCTGAATTTTCTGTTAAAGAAAAGATTTTGTGTTTTTTTTATTTAAATTAAGTACACATGTTCTTTAGCAATGTGCCTCTTTTCTGGTAATGTTTACTGCATTCAACATCACAGAAAGAAAGTCAAAGCCCTTTATCTGATGTATGCTGCTCTGTGCTGACATAGAGCAGCCTGGTATGCACTGACACCACTACCAAGCAGCTTGTGTTCTGAAGGAGCTACTGTATATGCCTCATGCTTCACTAATGCAACTTTGCCAACAACATGGAATGGGTGCCATTCTTGCTCACACATTAGAATATAATATTAATAACGCTGAACTGTTTGGAACCCGAAAAGTTTCCAGCTGCAACCAAAAACAGATTTTCCGTGACCTGAAGTGTGAACCATGATGCCATCAGTGGGCGTGTCATAATGTACAGGTTGGAGAGGATAGAGGAAACAGGCTGCTGCTGCTGTTTACTTCCAGTGTGCTTTGAGCAGAGCCCTCTGTTGATGAGAGAGGACCTTTTGGTCTTTAATGGTCAATCACAGTCATTTTTAGATATGGGAACAAAATGTGTTCATCCTATTGTACATAGGAGCAGTGGGCTGCTATGATCAGTGCCAGGGGAGCTAGTTGGGGGTCAGTTTCTTGCTCAAGGACACTTTGACATGCAGACAGTTTGGAGGCGGGGAATGAGGGGATCGAACTACCGACCCTACGGTTAGTGGATGACCCGCTCTGTCCACCCGCTCTACCCACTGAGCTCCTGCTAGCCGCCCAAATAAGGCATCTGTGGTTACAATGTTTCTGTTCAAAACTGGAGAAAATGTGGGCTAGTTCACAAGACAGCACCAAGGTCACAAGAATCCTGACGGAACCAGTTCAAGAACCACAGTATGGTGGAAAAGAGATGTGAAATGAGGGACTTTTGACAAAGAGTGATAACACACCAACTATACCTAAAGGGGGACGGCAAATAGTAAGAGCAGAAACAACACACACTTAATTGGCCACTAAATGTATACATTATATACATGGTCAATTAAAGCACTTTACAGTATGCTTGGGAAGTGACAACAGGTGAACTTTATAACAGGTTGGCAATTAACAACCGATTACTTGACTGCGCCGGCCATTTATGGTGTGCGGAAGACCAACACATGTCACAAGAGTGGCCTGAACAACAGGTCAGCATATGTGCTTAACTGCAGGATTATGTTGTTACATGAAACCAACCAGCCAGCCCACTGGTTTTGCTTGATTGGGCTTCATTGTAAACAACGGGGCGGATTAAGGAGCTCATCACTTCAAGCGGAACAAGCGAATGCGCTGCCAACACTCACAGACTGCCATCACACGTTGTAATGCGGGCGGACTTGGATGTCTGGCACTCACATCCCAGGCATTCAGAATGGGCGTGGGCGGAAAACCCACAAACAAAGCTAGGAAGCACACATGAAAACTATAACACACACAGTGTGTAAGATCAGGCAGGGGAAGCATCTCAGAGGACACAGTTTAAGAGGATAGTTTTGAATAAAAAGGGAAAACAAACTAAGCAGAAATACTCAAATTCAGGTTGAAAATCTGTTCTGCCATCATAGCCAGCCAAAGCAAAAGAACAATTGCAAAGAAAGCCTTTACAATATCTGTGAGGTGTCTGAAGCCACAACCAAGTTAAGTGCAGGGGGTAAATAAGACCCATTGGAGAATGCGTACCTTTGTGGCACAGCGGACGTGGTCGTAGTAGACCTCTTGGATGGCCTGGAAGTAGATCACCCCCTTCAGCTTGGTCTCGTGTTTGTCTGCACCACAAAAAAACCCAACATACAAAAGCCCACAGAATTTGGTCAGAACAAAATACAAACCTAACCCCAGCCTTTGAAACACTGCCACTGGTGATTATTCTCCAATGTTTTCCACTTCATCAGTGTGTTACAGAGGAAGTTATGGACCGCTCGTGATTCAGTCATTACGGAGAAAATAAAGAGTTGAAGGAAAACAAAAATACAACAGATCATCCCAGATTTATTGTTTGTGATGATGGATGGAAAAAGACAACCACAGCACATTTTTTTTTCCTGTGTGTGCACGGGTGTTTTTCTAAGCTAATAGCGTTCTCATTGTATTTCAGACTTGCCTGCATTCTTACACTTGCCGGGTACATGGTTGCGTTTTATTTCATCAGCCACTGCAGAACAGCAGTAGGGGGAGCTGGTGGTGGAACTCAAACCCTCTCCCTCTCCCTCTTTCTTTAGGGCGCAAAAACACTTGCATAAGCTTACTTAAGAGAAGTAAGTGCAGATGTGGTATAAGCGGCATCATTTCGAGGAATAATACATTTGACTCCTTTTTATTCTTCTTGTCTCTGACTCATTAGACCTAATGAAGGGTTTGAATCATTAAGGTGTCGGTGCGTTCTTCAAGGAGGATGTGTGTCTGATGCGGTGAGGAGTGGCAGGGCGGCTGGCCGTTACATCTCCCGTCACCCCATCTTTGTTTCAAGGTCAACAGAAGTAGCAGAGAGGTGAGACTTGCATCTGAGTGGGGGGGGCGGGGGGCGCCCGGGGGGGGGGCGGGGGGGGGGGGGGGGGGGGGGGGGGGGTGTTTGGTGGGGGGGGGTGGGTTTCCTTCTGCCCCTCCCCCATTTTTTTTTAAAGTAAAAACCCCTTTGTTCTGTGTGGTCACTTCGTAGTTTCGGCCCCCCCCCCCCCCCCCCCCCTCAGAGAGCCAGCGGTGCGAGGGAGCGTATGCTAACGACCTATGTGGTATTCGCCCCGCGCCTTTCGCTTGAAAGCGCTGCGCGAGAAGAACATACTTCAAGCAGAGCCGTTTGAAGCCACGGAAAAAAAGAGAAGAAAAAGAGAATGCCTTACAGGGCTAACGAGTCCCAGTGCTAGCAGGGAGAGACTACATTATAGGTTGTGCTAACGCTACATTCTACCAGCTCGTCGTTCAATCGACAGCAGTTTAAGTCCACCGCTGTTTGGTGAGATTCTCAGGTGTCACTGTACACAAACGTGTCACCCTCAAAGTGCTGTTCCTCTGTGCAATAACAATAGCAGTCAGAAGCTCTTCCTTAACGTGACCTCAACCACACAAACCAATGACTAAATCAAGCTTTCTCAACCCTCCCACCTCCAGAACTTTTCTAATTTTGTCACCTTCTTTTTTGCCTAGCTCTTGATTTAGAGAGCAGAACTTAACCACCTCCATAATAATTAAAAGACTAGTATCAATAATACTACTTACAATACAACTACAAGCCAGCTTCCTCTGGAAACTCAGTAGGGCTGGCCGGGTTCATCCTGGGATGTAGAGGTTGGATACCGAGCCCAGCCCCATGGGACCCAATGGGCCGCTTCGGGTTCAGACAATTATTTAGAAATGAAGCTCGGGTTCGGGTCGGGCTCGGTCACATCTGCACGATTTGAAATGTGTAATTTACCCGCGCGTTAACATGTGCACGATGCGCTGAAAAAAAAAGAATCTTGATGCCTGTCGGGCTCGGGTCGGGTTGGGACAGAACATTCCGGCCCCGTCTGCACTCTACTGGGATGGGAGGCCAGGTGGTGCAGGTTCAGGTGTTGGAGGATCAGTAGAGGGCACTCATCCCTCTGGCCTACGTAGTACCACCAATGACCCAGGACAAAGACTTGATCCTGTTTAAGATCACCATCTTACGGATGAGACGTCGAGCTGAGGTCATGTCTCTCATTAGGTGGCTTCATTCCTGGCAGGTGGGTGCTGCACAAGTAGAGGAGGGGTAATACCCCTCCACACACTCACCATGTCTTCAAAAAAGTATGATTATTAATAGTGAATAAATGATGACTCCTACACACCCACATAGTAGGAGAAGGTTCTCTTGAGGCGGTCGAAGACAAACCAGCGCTTCTTCCATGACTTGATTTTGCCGCCCATCTTCACTAGGTATCCTTTGCACATCTTGTCTGTGAGGATGACGTGGTAGCAGGTGTCCACACCGTGGCCTGATGACTCCACATGTGTGCGCAGGTCAAACTCCTCCTTGCGGATTGGGAGGTAGCGGGTCATGGGCCGGGCCTGCACGGGGGTTCATACAAATCAATCTTCTGGAATATTCAATGCATTTTAACAAGGAAGTCAGGGCGACTGAGTTAGTTCTTTTAGTTAAATAGTTGTGTGTATGAGTGTGTGTGTGTTTGCATGCCTGGTTCCCTACCTGGGAGAAGTTCTTGGCCCTCAACTTGACTTCCTTCTCCACCAGAAGCTGCCGATGGCAGGTCTCATCCTGCAGCCTCCTCTCTGCCTCCTCCCTCCTCCTTCTCTCCTCCTCCAGCAGCCGGCCACGCAGCAGACACTCCCGCTCCTCCAGGACAGAGGGAGCACTCCATTGACTTCCACACACACACATCCTTCTGTCTTCATTCACTCGCCTGCTCTGTGACAAATTGCTCAAAATTGCTTTTGCCGCATTTTGACACCAGACTGCATTTTTAGGCTCTTGTATTTTTATGACCTGGACATTTTCATATACTGGAGGTAGTGAATTATAAATTAATTAAGATTTAAAACATATATTTAATACATTCTAATGTCAAATTAGAACGGCATTTTATTATCGAAATTGCCCTTTGTTGATTGCTTGAATTAATGTTTTAACATCTGAAATACTCACTCCAGTTTGCAAGACCTGCATGTTTTTTTGTGGTTCTGTACATTGCGGTTCTCTTCTAAGAGAGGGTTCAACCTCAAAGACAGTAGTGGAATGAATCCAAGTCCAAAACAAACCACATTAAACATGTATGGATCTGTTGGACAAGGGTGGGTGGGGGCGCTGGCTTCATTAAACTTGCATGCTGCACCCCCTCAAGCAAAGCCCAGTATTTTAAAATTCATAAGACTGCAAAGCATACATCTTTCTCCCGAGAATGGCTTTGCTGTGGCAACTATATGACAAAAAGGTTTACACACACAGGAAAGGGTTAGTACTTTGAAGTGTCCCCCTCCATGGTTGGTTGTTACTGTGGGTGTGGTTGTTGTTGTGGAGGAGGTAGGAGGGGCAAAGTGTTTGTTTATTTGGCCTCACAGCCCAGATGTAACCTGACAGACAGCATACCTTTTTAATGACACCCCCATATCCCCATGGTGCAGCTGGGTTAGGCTGCTTATAGTCTGTTTTTTTTATTTACTTCTTATATTACTAATTCTATATTGTGTGCATGAATATTTTTCTGGATTCGTTGTTTGTAGTCTTTCCTCTTGTTTGATGTATTTTGTTATTTTTTTATTTCTCCTACTGTCCTGTATGTTCTGCTGTGGTACCTACATGTCCCACCTGGTATGAATGATCAAATAATAAATAATATCTCTTATCTTACCCGTGACTCCATCAGCCTGGACTTCTCTAGCTGGGCTTCCTTCAACATCTTCTCCATTTCTTTAATCTGCATAGCATCTATTGCACTGGTGCTGGAAGATAAGATAACCAATCCAAATATGGAATAAAAAAATAAATAAATAAATACATAAATAAATAAATAAATAAATAAATAAATACACTTCCCAAAGTGGAGCTTAAGTGCAATACAGTGTTTTCACTTTATCTGGATAAAAGGGGAAACTGTAACACTCTGGTATTTTCTCATTTCTACTGGCTGCTAAGCATGTTGTGAAAAAAATCACAGTCTGCAGCATCAAGTGAGTTTGTGTAAAACATAGAGTCTTAATGTCCTAGGTCCCTGACCTGGGTGTCCACTGGGCCCAACAGGACCTATGACGTCAACAGTGCAGCATTCCAAGTTCAACAGAAGTGTCCTGTCTCCCGAGTGTCTCCCATCCTGCCCTCGTCCTGTGGCTCATGACTAACTAAACTAAACCAGCAGGAACATCTAGGCTGAGATGGGAAATCCAGCTGTTTACTAAGAACCTACACTTAGAGACATTCAAAATCAATTGGTGAGTTCAATCTAATTGTTTTGCTAGTATTGGGTTTTGTAAATAAAGATACGATTTGTATGCATGATGTGTTTTCTGAATAGTTTTATGCAATTATCGTCAGTAACTAAATCTAGACTTCTACACATTTTGTTTAAGCCTCTAGAAAACAATATAATTACTGAGAGACTGAGCAGAGCACCATGACAGATGGTCCCTAAACCAGCCCATTTCCGATCTATGGTGGGGGAATTAAATCCACAGGGGCCGTCTTACAAGAGCTCTTGACAAAAGCTGTGTGGGCATATGTCTCGCTGGCTGGCTGTCTGTGTGTGACTGTGTGATTATGTACACTTATGTGTGTGCCTGAAAATGAGTCTGCATGGATGCCTTTTCTAGTCCACATTTGTGCATATTGAGTGTGTGCGTGTGTGTGGTCCACACCTGGACATGTTGTCTGGCGAGCAGGCCGAGTCGTTGCCGGTGGAGATGCTGGTGTCCATGCTGTCGGAGCTCTCCAGGCTGAGCGTGTCGTAGGGCGGGTCCCCCGCGGCGCCCCCCGGGGGCTGCTGGTGGTGGAGCACAGAGTGGTGCACCAGAGGGGGCAGGCAGCCCTCACCACCCCCAGAGGAGTAGGGCGGGGAGGGGGCCGGGGCGGCATGGAGCGCCTCCCACTGACACTGGGCCTCCAGCGCAGCCCTCTGCTTCAGCTCCAGCAGACGCCTGCGCTGCTCCTCAATCACCTGCTGGCCTGCAGGAGCACAGCCACTGTGAGCAGTCTGACCGCATGGAGAGAGGGACGTAGGCCAGTAGGACGCGCACCTAGTCTACTTTTACTTTGTCACCGCTGCTAAGAGCAGCAGTCCCTCACTACTACATTATTACTGAGCAGTGTAGATATGGACCATAATTGAAATGATTAGCATTATAAGTCATATATATTTTTGACCGGTAAAAAATATCTGTATCTGCCAGATAGACTTTGTTCTAATCTTCTCTGTGATCAGTAGATCACAGAGCAGGACCTCAGAGAGCAGCCTCCGCTCTGGGACATAGAAGGAGGGCGTTTAGCAGACGCTTTGCTCCAAAGAGCCTTCCAATTCGTACCTCTGTGGGGTTCAACATGTGGACGCTGAGCTCTGCCGCCCCACATAGAAACACCCTTTACAGAGCCCCCTTCTGCAAAGAGCAGCACCACCAACATGTTCCAAACCAAGGAAACACACAAGAAGCAGCCTTAGCAGCAGCCAGACCTTTTCAACTAAGCACCTCACGTAGCTACACTATGTGTTAGCATCAAGGGCCCCACGCCTCAACATAATCACATCTTAAACAATGAGGCATGTGAAGAGGAGCCTGTATCATACACACACACACACTGCATCATCAAACCTTTGCAATGCCGCAACTAAAATATTTGTACAAACTAAAAAACGTTGCGCTGTAGTGTGCAGAACATGCAATATTGATTCCCCACCAAAAACAGAATACTTGAGGAGTGTTATTTCATTTTAAGGCTGCAGCAGACATAAAGCGCAGACACATCAGAGCCAAGACAGATGGGAGCAAAAGGCGGGAGAGAGATGGAGTGGGAAGATAGACAAGGAGGAGAGATGGCAAAAGGGATGAAAGAATAAAAGAGAATAAAAGAGAATACCAATCCCAATGTAAAAAACTAAATAAACAACAAGCATCCCCCAGGACACTCCTGCAGTACACTACCTGCTGGGACTTCCGCTACTGAGTAGAAACCAGGCATCTGGGACTCTGAGGACACAGATATGTGTCAAGATCGGAGGCACACCCACACAACCACACAGAGCTGGGGGGGAGGAAGGGGAGGAAGCAGTAGATTCGGAAAGTGAATCTTGAGATTGGCAACACATGCCAAAAACAACGCCAATATCATGGCTCTGTGAAGTCTCTCTACCAATCTATCTACCAACCTACCAATCAACAAACAAAGAAATATCAGCAACTCTATGGGAGAGGATTGGCTCCCAGCCCCCCCGCGACCCTCGTAGAGGATAAGCGGTTACGATAATGGATGGATGGATGGATGGGAGAGGTGTTGGTGATGTGTGGTACAGAAGGAGGAGGAGGAGGTGGTTGTGTGGTACAGAAGGAGGAGGAGGAGGAGGAGGAGGTGGTTGTGTGGTACAGAAGGAGGAGGAGGAGGAGGAGGAGGAGGTGGTTGCAGGTTGAGTGGCGGGGGATAAGCAGGAGAAGGAGAAGGTGGTTGTGTGATGTGAGCTATGGGACGAAGAGGAGATGGGACATGACGTCACCTTTCTGCTGCAAGGCCAACTGCCTCTTGTTCTCTATGTCCTGCAGAGTGGCTGCCAGGTTCCTGGGCAGACTGCCTGTGCTATTGGCTGCCAGTAGGGGACTCTGTTGGGACACAAGGAGTACCATGACGTACTAAACAACACACAACTAGACATCAATGACTACTCTTCCATATAAACACACCACAAATGTTACTAAAAACAAGTGGACATTTACATTGAGTAGTTTAGCAGATGCTTTTATCACATCCCACTTCCAAGTGAGAACAATCCAATCAACCAACATTGGAGTAGCTACTAAACAGGTTCAACCAGCTAAAGACACCTGGACAGACTGCAGCGTAGCAACATAGTAATCAGACCTCCAAGGTGAGTCCTTCATCAAGCTCACCTTGGATGAGGTGTTTCGTCCCAGCGTGGCAGTGCTGGTCCGCTGAACGGACACCGCCATGTCAGTGTCCAGCTTGGAGCGAAACACCTGCACAAAGAGAGACAAAGTGATGCACAGTGATGTGGACAACTGACCACTGTTGCCCTGATCCACAGAGGCGGGCAGCAGTGTAAACCTTTGGGGCGATTGTGCCCATCAGCCCTCCTCAGTGCTCACTTCACATCAGCTCACTGCTCACTAGCTGCCAGACAGGCTCAGGTTACACTCACACATTATGGAGAGCATCCTTACAGAGAAATAGATCCTTCTGTACCTTTCACTCAATCCCGTCTGCTTGTTATTGTGTCCAACCAGTGTAATTGGTTAAAAAAAAAGAAAAGAAAAATCTTTCTTCTTAAAACAAAGCACTTCATCAAAACTGCATACTACCAGTTTAAAATGCAAATCATTTGGCAATTTAACCACAATGTACTAATGAGTGTTTAAAGGATCTGGCCTGTTTGCCAAGACCACCGGTCAATAACCGAGTGCCCACCTAAGTGTCTGTGAGCATGCGTGGCTCGTAAAAAGAGAATGGAAATATGTGGGTTTGTTAGTCTGTGGTACATCTGGAGAAAACTACATAGCCAGGGCGGTTCGTTTGCACTAACTCCTATTGGACAAAGGAAAGATACAGTTATGGGAGCAGATGAACACTAATTTGGAATAGAATGGATGTCAATGGCTCGCCAACTGCCCAATCTCAGACATGCATGACAGGAGGCGATCTGAACAAATATCATGGCTGATTTGCCTATTGGCATAGACAATGTCAACAATGAACTGTGGTCATAAAAACAGCCAACTCCTTTAAGCAGTACGTACACAAGGTGCAACATCAAATCCTAATAGTTGGCTATGCTTAGCACACAAACAAACAGCCACAACCACACACACTCATGCACATACACTAGGGACTGTGTCCTTTCATATGTGGATCCTTTCATCTCCTCTGGGTTCATTACAGAACCCATGTAAATACATGGGTTCATTACAGAACCCATGTAAATACATGGGTTCAATTCATGAGTTCAATTCATCCAAAAATCACATGCACACACAGGCGCACAAAAGCATACACACACACTGATTTACTGGCAAGGTGCTGTAACCAATGTTCTGTTGGCAGAGGACGAGAGAGAGAGAGAGAGGAAGGGTGGGAGAGAGAGAAGCAGTATGTGGAAGCCATAGGAGGAAGAGTCAGCCCCTGTACCTGTAGCTTGCGGCCTGAGAGTGGTTTATCAGAGGGAGGAGGACAGAGCCCACTGGCCTTCCCAGCCGCCATCACCTCCCGGTACCACTGCTCTAAGTCTACACTGGGTAGGTTGGGCCTACTGGCCTCTGACTGACAGTGAAAGCATAGGAGGATAGGAGCAGTGCAGCAGACAGCAACACAGTGGCAGGGAGGAGAGGAGAGAACACAACAGAACAAATTAGATCAAACAGAGAGAGACAGATCAGAAATAAAAAAGCAAAGGGTGGCCATTCTAGAGAACCCCCCCCCACAGCCCCCCGGGAGCCTTTGTCAAACACATGTCACCAACATCTCCCACTACACAACAACCCCACCACAGGTCATGTCACCAACATCTCCCACTACACAACAACCCCACCACAGGTCATGTCACCAACATCTCCCACTACACAACAACC
>JAOPUI010000047.1:14161884-14171898 GCA_027123135.1 Urophycis floridana
CCCCCACCCCCATCCTCCCACTCTCCTGTTCGGGCTCTCTCTCCCGCTTGATGGATTGGCCCATCAGTTGGAAATAATTAAGGATGAGCTGTAGGCCCATTGTAGCTTAATGCAGTATCACACCAGAGCACCGGGTCAAGCTGTAAAAGCAGAACTCCATCTCGTCTCCACTTTATAGTCCTACAGGGCGCTCTGCACGCACGCGCGCACACACACGCACACACACACATGCACACGCACACACACACACACACACACACACACACACACATATACTGTATACATCAGTCGACCAGATGGAAGCTTTCAATCCTGATCATTTATTCAAAAAACTCTAAAGAACTGGTTGCTGGTCCAGATTCCTAAGGCAGTTAAAATCTATAAATGCATGACCAACATTAGAGCATCCGTTTCATAATATGGCTCATCTACCTATAAAGGAAGGAATCTGTGTGCGGGTGAGCGTCCGTGTGTGTCCTTGGTCTTTAGAACCATTCATCTGTTCATCAGACACTTTCAAGATTAAAACACTTTGAACAAAACAAATAACCAGCAGTGCAGTGTGCAGCAGCGGGGGGCGGGGCTTCAGGGCTCTGCGGATACTGTTTCAAGTATGACGGCCATGGGCCCACACAAGACATGCTTCATTGTGTGCACTTCATTTGGTCACTGTATGTTGGATGCTGGATAGACTACCATTATTAGCGGAGTGTGTATCCGTATAGCCAGCACCATGGCTACCTACATATCAATACAGTACTGGCTTCTCTGGAAGCCAGGCAGGGCTGGTTTGATGCACTCTTAAGGCTGGGTTATGCTTCATTTATGCTTCCACATTGACGCATAACCCGCTGGGGGGTTGCGGACCCTTTACGGACCCTTTTCCCCCTTGCGTCCAACATGGCACATACTGGCAGCCATGCATCCACCCCCCCCCCCCCACACACACACACACACTATGTAGAGCACTTTGGGTAGCATGAAAAGTGCTATATATTATTATTAATTATGTCTTCATGTCCTCAGTGGTCTCGACGACCATCTACACCGTCTACCCAGCATACACTTGGCGTGTGTATGCGGGGACCCTCAGGAGAGTGCAGCGTGGAGTGCTGGGACCCTCAGGAGAGTGCAGCGTGTGTATGCGGGGACCCTCAGGAGAGTGCAGCGTGGAGTGCGGGGACCCTCAGGAGAGTGCAGCGTGGAGTGTTGGATTGTTTGAATGATCGACTCTTGAGACAGCAATACGGAAGGCCAAGCAAACACTTTCCAAACAGGCCCTTTCTAAATGGGCTGCACTAGTGCTTCACATGGGGCACTTCGAATGGATGGTACTCCTCATTACCCTTTTAACTTCCCTGTTTGCCTGTATAGAGGCATGTTCACCCTATGTGTACATATACACATAGGGTGTTGAAGCAGAGGCCAGCGCCCATATGTGAAACTGGTGAGGCTTAAGGATCTGTTAGAAGTGTTAGCGCCACAGGAGTGGCGAGGGATTCCCCCCACTCTCAATGGTGTGGTGAGGTGGCCCCCTCTAGTGGTGGGCCCACATAATGCCGTGTAGTGACAGTAAGGTTTATTGTTGCAAATACTACACACTAACACATTTTAACACATTTTAACAACTTTGTTTTACTTAACAAGTTGTGTTTATTATGCTGCCATTATGTTAGTCTACTATGTCACCTGTTGCACTCCTAACCATGCCTGAAAGCAGTTCTCCCTTCCTGTCATTTCCTGCCCCAATTTGGGGGGCATAAGTTGGGGGGGTGTCATAGAATGAGGCTTGCAAAGCCCTTTGAGACTGTGAATGTGATCAGGGGCTATATCAATAAAATGTACTTAACTTGCCTAAATAGCACACGTCTTGTGGTTTATCTAGTGTTATGTGATGATCTAAACAAACAAATCACCAGATAGCAGCACATTCAAAGCGGATTCAAAAGACCTAAAGTGTCAACCAACATATTAGCAGTTTTTCCACATTTGACACAAACACACACACACACACACACACACACACACACACACACCAGAAGTTGGAGACTTTGACGACAGCTCACAGGTACTCACAGGAGCAAATGGGTCCAGTGCAGTGAGATAGGGTTACAGTACAAAAGGTAAATATAGCTTCGCTAGCTAGATTCCTAATCTGATGTGGGCGGAGATGCACGAGTATCCAGATGCAAATGCACACAGGGACCATGGTGGGCTAAGTCCTCCCACCACCAAATCACGATTCCCCGTTTTGTGCTTCTTAATCTCAGTGGCTCATTGAGGAATGATTTATTTCAGATTCCTATTGTTTACACATTGGACAATGTTTCACACATCTATGTCAACATGAGTGCCACACAATGTGCTTGATATAACAAAACGTGTTGAATATCAACTTCAACTGTCTAATAGTGTGAATGTCTAGTCTAATGTCCAGACTAAGAATCATCTGAAATAAATCTACTTCAACAAGCAATTTTGTTTTGCAAGTGAATATTGTCAAACTAAATTCATCACGGTGTGCTTCTGTGTAAACTTTAATGACCTTTTTTAACTGAGGCTTATATAGTTATAGGGACAAAGTAATAATGACGCTGTTGATAACCCTAGTCATAGTTTCTGCATGCAAGCGATGCGTTTCAGGCACAAAATACCACTTTTTATTGATTTTTTATAGGTCTATAACTGGAGAGACAACTTGTTGCTCCAAACAGCGCCCACTCACTGCAGCCTGCTGCAGGCCCTCACTGAGACGGCGGCCATGATGCCACTTCTCTTCTGAGGGGGGAAACACAAGCAGCGCTGCAGGGCACAACATGGCTACAAGGTATACTCACAACGGGAGATTGGGTGCACTAATCTACCATGACACTGGGATGCTTGCATGGTATGTCTTCTTCAAAGTCTAGAGACCACCCTCTGGTGTATCAAGACAGAGAGGACAGAGGCATTACTGTGTGATTAACTATACATACCATTTTAAAAGATGACATACATTTTTCAGCAAATAATTCAGAATTATCTTGGAAGTAGTAGATCAAATTCACTGAAATGCTTCCTTTGGGGCATAGCATGGCATAGCATCTACAAACAAGTTGGTAGACTTTGACAAAAGCTCCCAGGTACTCACAGGAACAAATAAGTCCTGTACGGGTTACAGTACAAAAGTTAAATATAGCCTCGTTAGCTAGATTCCACACAAGCCCAATAAATTCCGCCTAGACCTCCATGGCCATGCCAAAGTTTCTCCTGGTTGTGAACACAAAAAGAACCTTCCAGAGGAAAATCATCAGTATCTGGTGTAAAATCCCCCTCATTATGTCAACATAATTTCAAAAGACAATTTAAAAGCCTTCACCATTAAGTCAATTATTCTGGAGTTAACAATTGTAAATATCACTGGCACAATTCAGCCTAGCTATTATATTTCATTTAATGCACAACAATGATGTAGCTTCTAATTTTAGGAAGGATAACAAGATCAAAAGTATATTAACCCATATTAAAATAATCACAAAAATATAGTATCCAAACAGTCTGTAAGTTCAACTCTATATATTCATATTGTAGTTGACAGTATATGCGGAGTAGATTGCTTCCCCATGAAGACTGTGGCAGACTGTGTTTGTTCTCATTGTGTTTGATGAATTGTCAGAATAAGTATTGGGTGGAGTTTATTATTGTGAACATTAGGAAAAGCTTCAAGACAACAGCCAGTGACAGATGCCCTGCGGTGCCACACCTGGCCTGAAGACACACGTGTCTGCTAGTTAGAAACACATTGAAGTATTCACACCTGTAGGGCCTGGCTGCCTGCTAACAGCACAACTATTCTGTCACGTGTCCTGATTGGGTGTGGCATCAGATGCTATCAGGCTACATGGTTCTCATGTATTTGTTCATTGCTATAGATCATCCATAACGTGAGAACCATGAGACTTTTATAACACAATTACAATCAAAAATGAGTGGGGGAGCAAAGAATTAGAATTAGATTTAAACACTGATTTTAGATTTAAGCACTGTTTTTAGATGTAGTGTGTGCACACATCTGATGTCAATATTTTTCTCTGACTGATTACGTTGAAGGTTAAAAGGTTGTTGAACAAAAAAGTATATATTAAGAACAGGAACAGGATAGGGTTATAAACATAGGGAATTTAATGATAAAGCATTTGTTTCAAAGCTATTTCTCTCTAGTGCACAGCAAGCTAGTGTGCAGACAAGCTCAAATATGGGTGAACGGGATTGAACATTTAACTTTCTTTCACTTCATATTTGATTCGGCCAATCATGTAGCTTGAAGCGGGGATGTGTAAGCACATAATTGGTAATCAACGGCAAGCATAAAGACAGCTAGCATTAGACAACTGTAAGGCTGAAAGCTTTATCTACTCAAGCAAATTGGTTTCTTTCACTAAAGAAACAGGAAATACGGCGTAACTCCAACCCTTTCAGTATTTGGTTTATTCCGAGGCTCTGTGCAGTCTGCCCCCAGAAGTTCTGCTATAACATAGCAGAACATATGACTGCTGGACCTGGGAATAACTATACTGAACTACACTGCCGATGAACTATACAGCCAACAAGCAATCAACCCTTACGAAACCAAACACCAAGCAAGTTTACAAGCAGAACCAATACCTTCTCTGCAGGACCCACCACACTAGTAACTAGGCCTACTTTAGCGCATTGTCTCAATAGGGATTTTCAAACAACCAGACTAGAGTAAGAAGTGGAGGGTCATCCCCAGCTCCCCTCCTCAGCCTCATTCTCTGACATCTCTCCATGTTTAGCAAGCAGGGTGACTACAAACAATGATTGTGCCATGGGGATAACCAGGGGCCCAGATACAGCATGAAGTGGATGGTTTGGACGCTGAGTTACAGACAGTCTTGTAATGGCAGCTGCTCCTTCTACATACAGATCCCATTGATACCCACATCTCCTGACTCATGTCTTCCCACTCCCTTCCTGAACAAGTCCAAGTTGTTATCTGTCCCTGAAACCACCCTCTTGATACAAAAGATAAGGGCAGTACAATTATTTGTAACCAACAGCGGCATAGAGTGTATATTCGGTGAATATGCTTCCCTTACTTGCCATTATCAATTGTATTCAATTGTATCATTTGTTAAATAAAAATGGCCACAGATAATAAACAATAACTCATATATTTATTACTTACCTGTTAGACGAGGAAGCTCAGTGGTTCCCAACCTTTATTCTTATTCTTTAACTTTAGGTGTACCACTAAATTCATCAAGAACCTTCGCAGAACAGCTCATATGCAAACAGTAAAAAAGGATCAATATACATGCAGTAGCTGAGGAAAAGGTGCCACAGTGCCCCTTCAACCCTATTAAAGGAAAACCAATCTGCAGTGGTCTGTTTCCAGGGAGACTCAGTTGCAAAGTGAAACACGACATGGTTAATGAGCTGACACTCACCAGTCTCTCCATCTCCTGCTCACGGAGCCTCTCCTCTCGCTGCCGCCGGTGGTAGTCTAGAAGTTCATCTTCATTGTCGCTGATCTCTGTGATGCTGTTCTTCCGTTCCCTCATGCCGGGGTGGGGTCTCCCCATCTCCCGGGGCCCGCCGCCAGACATCTTCCTGTGGCTCCGGGGGCTGGCCACGGGGGACGAGCCGGGAAGGGAGCCAAGGCTGTAGGCTGGGGTCAGGGAGCCCCCGAAGCTGGCCTTCCTTGACCCAAGACTACCACCACCTCCAGCACCAGAAGCTCCCTCCACCATCATCATGGAGGTGGGCGAGGGGCTGCGGGTGCGGATCCCTCTACTTCCAAATGAATCCTCCGAGGTGGACGCCGTCTTGTGTCGAAGTCGCGGGCTCCCAGGGACCAGCTTTCCCAGACCCGAGGGGCTGTCGGGGGTTTTCAGGCTGGACATGGTGCCTGGCAGGGCCCCAGGAAGCACAGGGACCCCCCTGCGTGCCATGGAGGGACTGAGGGGGGGAAGCTCTCTCATACTGCTCCCACAAATTGCTCCATTCAGCTCTGCATTTCTCCTGGCCATTCTGGGGCTTTCAAGAGGTTGTTGCAGCAGGCGTGGGCTCTGTGGCAGTGGCTGCAGCCCCGGGGAGCCCTGGATGATGTGGATGATGGGGTCCAGGGGGGGCTGGAAGGCCCTCATGGGCTGTGGGGTGAGGTGTCTGGAGGGGCTGGTGGGAGGCTCCTGGAGCCCCAAGCCCACCTTGGTCCTGGGGCTGCTGGGGGACGGGGAGGAGCAGGTGGGGAACTTGGAGGTGAGCCGGGGGCTGCTGGGCACAAGGTTGTGGCTGGTGAGAGACTCTGTGGAGGACAGCAGGTGGATCTGTCGAGGGCTCTCACGGCCGCCCTGGCTCATGGTGCTGCGTCCGGGCTTGGGGCTCAGAGGAGGGGCGTCCAGGAGGGCCTTCCTTTGAAGCCTGGGGCTTTCCTGAACCTTCGATCCCACCACAATGTTACTGCTACTGTAGCCAGACAGCCCAGTCCTTGGATGCTGTGTAGGCTGGGTGCTGTAGTTGTAGCTGGAGGAGCGTACAGGCACTGGGGGCAGAGAGGATGAACTCTGTACCTGTTGGGGCCCACCGCTGGGGGACGGGCTGGTGAAGCTGCCGCTGCTGGCTGCCGACGGCGAGGAGAGAGGGGAGAAAGGTGGAGACGTGTTCTCGTAGCTAGAGCCCACCGACATGGCCCCGGGGCTGGTGGGCGGGGACAGCAGGTAGATCCCACCTCCGTTGAGCATGGGCGAGAGGGGGGAGTGAGCGATGGAGTGACGCACCCCGGTAGGCTCTCTGGGGTCAGAGGAGGAGGGAGCCTGCGGGTCGTCCATCGCTAGGGAGTCCATGATGTCCTGCAGGTCCTTCTCGATGGAGCTGACGATGGCACTGTGTTCAGACTGCACTCCGGGAGCAGGGCGGGACTGAGTGGGACACGGCTGGTGATTCCCATTGACCACGCTCTCTGGGTCTGGTTGGGGTAGAAAGACACATCCTGTCAGCAATAGGAGTGTAAACTGACAAACACATTCTGTAAAGAGATGGTAGCTCTAGGCTGTATTGACCAACATATATTTGTTTTTGATCATTAAAATACTTATATGTGCAATAATATGCAAGTCTTTGACTACATATAAATACAATGCATACAATGATTTATTAACAGTATTCAAAACTGAAGCCACCCTTATAAAGGGCACTGATTTACAGACTATAGCACCAGAGCTCAATCAGCAAATGCAAATGCAAAATGTCAAAAGCTCCAGACACCCTCTGAAATTAAATGGACTGAGTATATGTCATTGGGAGTATCAATTCCACCACAAATACCGAGTTCAGAAACTACACTTTTAGCTAAATGTGTTGTGTTGCACTCTTGAGTGCGTCCAGCAGCATTTCCCCACTGTCTCTAAGAGACTTCACCTGTGAACTTCACCATTGTGTGGAACAATAGCCATGGCTCGTTGTTACACATGAATGGAGATAATCACTAGAAACGAGTGCCTGGGACAAGTACCTTCACATTAGTGTTACAGTAATGACATTGCTATTACAGAGGACACCGTGTCACCCAACATACCCCCTGTTTTGAAATCAGTTCAAATGAATAAAAGGCCTATAGTGTAGACAGAGCTGCACTATGCCAACGGTTAGATAACAGCAGCAGCATCAACTATTTTATAGGCAAGTCATTTGCAGATTTCTTGCAAACATACAGGGGTAATTCCAGCAGTTTTAAGAAAAGATAAGATCTACTTTTCCAACTCATCTTTGCCTGTGCAGGGCACAAAAAATAAAGTGAGAAAAATATAGGGCAGAGATAAGAGGCAAACTAAGGGAAAGGACAGAGGAGATAGGGAGATGACCAGATAGAGGAAGACAAGAATCAAGAGAAAATGTGCCGCCATAACCCAATTACTGTGTGTCCCAAGAGAGCAGGACACAAACTGTGTAATCTAATCTTAACAAGCTCTCTCTAATGTCAACAAAGTAGATTACAAACTAGAAACAGGGGCCGCATGGGAGCCTCAGCAGCATGGCTTCAGGGCACAGGACCAAAATCATGTTTTACTGCTGAACAGAATATTTTAGAAAAGGCTGCGATTACATTACCATATAGAACCCAAACCAGAAGCAACGTAATAGTAGATGAGAACAACCTCTGTAGTAACACAATGTATACGCAACAGATGATTCTTTTTTGTCAATAAAAGGGTAGTAAATGTCTCGTGTTTTTTCATTCATGCATCGATGATTGAAGGAAGTAAATCCGCCTCTCATTACTATTTTTTTTAAAGATAGACGCGCCGATGACACAGGTACAGCTTCGTGCTTGTTTCAACAGGAATTGGATTAGTTTGATAGCGTGCACTTTTATACTATGACCATAATATCGGACTCTGAATGACAGCCGTAGGAAGCAATATGCTTCAACGGAAATGACACAAGATTGCGATGTGTTGGTTTACAGCACAGTCCTGTGGGGGGTTACAGGCCCCCACTGAGGCATGGCAGCGACCTGCCGTTGTTTCATTGGGATTAGTAGCCTACCTTCATGAACACAAACGTTTGCGGGGATAGCCTAGCCAATGACTGCAAATGGAGTCACTGGTTTCAGGTCTACGGCAATAATGAATAGGTTAGGCTACTTACATGAAAGAATCAAATAAGGACCCACTCATTTCGGTGCGGTACACCTGCCATGACATGCTGTGAAACCCGCATATTTTAGACTTTCATTCACTGTGTTTTAATCGGAACCTACTGTGGCCGAATCTGTAGGCTCTGCGCTGAGGGAGACAAGAGAAACCTCTAAACGAAGTGGTATATCAGCCGGTAGGTTTCTTGTGCCTCCTGATCACTGTCCTCCCTTCCCTTCCCTTCCTCTCCTCTCCACGGTGGACGTACTGAGACTTCAGGGGCGGGACTCTGTTGTCTTAAAGAGACACTGCTGTTGTTCCACTGCTGTTGTTCCGACTCGGAGGAAATGGTTCATATACATAGACCCTAAAAGTCCCAACACACACACGCCAAGTATCGAAAATGTATTTAGTTTTTTTTTTTAATTGTCCTCTCCAAATAAATCAATAAAATATAAATTGTTTTGAAAAAAAAACATTAAGTGAGGTAACACCCATTAAATAGATCCAACTGATAATAAACTGAATAGTAATTAGCTTGTGATTGTATTACAACAGGTAGGCCTATACAATCTTAATTTAATTGGACTAGGCAACTTAAATCACTGCAGCCATCAGTTTTGTTCAACTTTTTTTAAATTAAGAGACATTTTAATGACTTAAATATAAAATCTGTCTACTCAGCTGTTCAATCAACCACATGTTTATTTTTAAAATGTTTATGAACCACCACAACATAGATATAACCAAATAATATCAACTTTGAGACCATGAACTAATGAATGAATGAACTAACTAATTAATCTGTGGATTTACATGTCTGCCCCTTCCAGGTAGTACAAGCTTTCCTTACACTTTTCTGTATGAATATTCACTTCTTCAAATTACATTTGAGTGATGATGTTAGGAAGTTCTGTGGCCAATGGAAGATGGCAGATAGCAGGAGCAGCAGCAGGGTGTTATAAATAACCACTGGCTATATACGATACCCTGCTAGTGTTTATTTGAAGCCTCCAGTGGCTTTAAAGAAGTGGCAATAAGCCAACAAAGCTCTCTGCCATCCATGCTGAGAACAAGCATAGGAAATAATGTCTAATCTGTGGGAGCGACGCGCTAACGCCATGAGATTCTGGAAGACGATACTGTAGAGAAACAGCACTGAGAGTTTCCCCCCTGAAAAGCCTGCTGTTAACCCAGCCAGAGGATGCTGCTACCTCACAGGGAACAGGAATGATGCTGCTACCTCACAGGGAACAGGAATGATGCTGCTATCTCACAGGGAACAGGAATGATGCTGCTACCTCACAGGGAACAGGAATGATGCTGCTACCTCACAGGGAACAGGAATGATGCTGCTACCTCACAGGGAACAGGAATG
>JAOPUI010000047.1:14177760-14192534 GCA_027123135.1 Urophycis floridana
ACACACACACACTCCCTCACGCACACACACACACACACACACACACACACACACACACACACACACACACACACACACACACACGTTCCCCTGAAGAAAAGACACAAAACACAACGGAACCACGGGGACGTTTTCCTGTAAGAACCATGAGCCCATAGTTTCTCCTAAGATGCTACATGCTGGTAGTCTGTCTTCCCATGCTCCATTAAACCAAATCATCTGCCGTCATTTAGCCTCACAAGAAATTATTGTTCATCACAGTTTATTCATGTTTTTTTGTATTGTATGCACGTTTGTGCATATATATGTATATTTATTTGTTCTTTTTTAACTGTACAATTTTTATGTAGTATTTTTGTTTATATGTGCTGCTTATTTTATTGACATTCTCTATCTTCTCCTGGTGGGTGTTATTAATATTAGTGTCGAGTTGTTGTTAATGATACCCTGACCTGTCTGCTGGGATGGGTCTCACCAGCCTGCTCCTCCCTCCTGCCTGATAGCCTCCAGCTCCAAGGGGAAGGTGTATACTAATACTAATGAGATGAACTTTGATGTGAATATTCTAGAATCAACCAGATATACTTGTTTCATCCACAGTCGCTTGGCAGGTAGATAAAAAAAAACATACTGTACATGCATTGAAATATATTGCATTCAATAAACTGACATCATATATATAAAGATAAATGTTTGGACAAATAGTGCCTGCACCAATTAAGGAAATGACATACAATATATGTAGATATTGTTATATTACACAACAGACAGACAGCCAACTAACAACAGTAACTAGGATATGGGCTGGAGGTTTGTATTGTGAGCACATTGCTGATTGTGTAGGATGTGGAGAAGAGAACAATAAATGGTGTAGTGACAGATGTGGTCATGTGAAGTGTTTCACTCTGTGTCTGTCTGTGTGTTTCCATCGGTCTGACTTGCTTTTACACCTACCTTACTCCCCTCCACTGCCCCCCCACACCTCTCCATCTCTGGGACGTTCCACAGGATTCACCGTGGGACCGCATCCAGCTTCTGCAGCGGGAGCAGACTCCTGGCTCACCTGCTCCCTCACAAACACAGAACATCAGAGATACACAACACAACCCAAAGCTGAGCGATAGCAGCCATGAAGGCTCTGTCATGAGGAGGAGGAGGGAAACTACATAAGATGGTAGTTATCAGCCACCTCTATATTACCTCTAGTAAGGTGTCATCTGCATTCTGACCACCAAAAAACACACAGATTATGAAGAGAAACATTTGAGTTGTTTCCGTTGTGTTTGTATCTGAGACACACACGCACACAAACACACACACGGAATCAGACAACAGAAAGTCATTTTTCCAGGTTCCACCTACATATAATATACTTGGATATATGAAATAACGGGAGGAAAGAAGTGTTGTGTTGTGGTCAGGTGTATAAAAGCTATAATGCATAACGATATGCATTACTTATTTTATAAAAAACTGAACATAAGCAAGAGAAGTGGTTGTCATGGCTACAAAGTGACAGCCAGCTGTGGGCATATACCGAGTTTTTGTGTATTCTTAACTGAATCTCTTCTCGCTCTATTGTGGTAATCTACCAAGAGTCCAGGGAATTAAAACACTTAATAATACCTATACCACAGTATGAAGCCAGGCTGTGGAGATGTGGAGGCTGTGACTAGCATTAGCTCCTCCGTGGTGTCTGTCTCCAGTGTGGCTCCTCCGTGGTGTCTGTCTCCAGTGTGGCTCCTCCATGGTGTCTGTCTCCAGCTCCTCCGTGGTGTCTGTCTCCAGTGTGGCTCCTCCGTGGTGTCTGTCTCCAGTGCCTCCTGCAGTGTTAGTGCCTTGCGGCGAGCCTCCCCCTCCTGACAGGCCAGTCCGCCCTCAGCTTCTCCATCTACCTCCTGCAGGTCTGGCCCTCTAACACGTCATCACGCATCCTATTGGGAAAAAGGATCATTTGTGAGTTGATATAGCGCGTTCAAGGCACTCCAAAGCACTCCAAAGCACTTCACACAGTGAGAGTGTGAGTGTGTGTGTATGCGGGGTATCCTGACCCACTACTAGTGTGTTAGCTGCTTTCCGCTGCAGCTGTGTGAACACGCTGAACCGTATTAGCGCCTGGATGATACACGGCAGCAGGGATGTATCAGAACTCTCACAGCACTGGCGAGCACAGTGGAGGGGTGAGGAAGGAAACTCTACGAGATGGAAAAGGTGCTTTTGTAATATATTGCTTTATTGCAAGGCACTTACTATGGCAGCATAGCATTTGGTTCAACAGAGCCTGACAGACACAATGGCAGTGTGTAGGCTACCAAATGTCAGTGGCCAGGGGAAGAGATTGAGACGATCCTGCAGGTCTGATTCAGAGCCTCCTGAGCCTGCTCAGGTGTCCTGGGCCTGGCTCCACCCATCAACCTCCTGGAACAAAGGAGAACCAACCAACAGAGGGCAGTGTTGGACCAACCCTGATGCCATCACAATATAGACTGCCATACTTTACTGTTTTAGACTGACAGGTAGATAAATGTTCAACTCGACAAAAGGTTTAGGTTTAATCAGCGACACCCGACCCAGCTATAAGTCATCCCTGAGCGAGATGGCTGACCCCATGCAGCTTAATGACATAGTTGGTTCACTGTCGCTTTTGCATTGGATTAAAGGAAATCCAATGCAAATAAACAATGGATTGAAAATACTACAATATCGCAATACTAATAGTTCGTACCAAGCATTTTTCATATGAGTAAGTTAGAAAATAGGATAATGGTCTATTTTGTTCTTTTGTCTAGTGTCATATGTAAATCAAACATGGTCTGTTTTTCAAGATTGGTAGGCCTATAGTTATTTATCATTAGTTCTTAATTGATTGATGTTTGATGAAACATTTGTATCTTTTGTTCCACTGTGCATTGTTGTTTGTTTGAGCAACTGCTGGCAACAAGATTTCCAGTGGGAATAATGAAGGTTGATGTCACAAGAAGAAAGCGTTTCCTGTTGATCTTGGTGGAGACAGATCTACTAAACTGTTTAGTGGGATCCTGCTCTCTGTCACCAGGCAGGAGGAGGCTGCAGCGTCTGGAGGAGGCTTTCCAGCCGGCACACTCAGCCCTCTAGCCAATCACAGTGGGGCCTCAGCATGCCCTGGAGTTCTACTGCTATCCCTCTCCCACTCCTATCTTCTATCTTCTATCCCAGCACAGCTGCCCCTGTAGCAATTGGAATGCTTGAAACTTGTTCTGGTGACTTGCTTACTGTATTAACGGCAATGTTTCACCTTCTTCTGACAAATGTAATTATTGTAAGTCACTTTGGAAAAAAGCGTCTGCTAAATGTCCTAAATGTAAATGTAAATGTAAATCTACTGCCCCGGCAACCTGATGAGTTTGACATGTTATCTTCAGAAGACTCACTGCTGGACCCTTGCTCTTTATTGAGCAGGACTGGTCTCTGCACACACTAAGCGACCCAATGTCATGCAGAATAGCTTCAGACTCGTATGCTGAAGTGTGGACCATAGCTGACATTATGTTGTGCATGGCCGGGGCAACAAGTATGGAACAGACATGACAATGAGTTCCTCTTTATCAGTGGTTTCCATGATGACGGGCCGGTCAGTGTTGATAAACACAATAAAGTGGATATGTGCAATTTGAATGTCAAGCATTTTAAATCATATTAGCTGCTACAACTCAACATAAGGAACAGCGTTCAGAACACAGATCGCTATGGCTGTTACATAAGAAAACATCAGGCATGGCCTGTGCAAATACCAACAGGAGGGACTGTTTACATCACTGTTTCTGTAGCTGGGAGACTAACTTAACAAACAGAACAATACAGATGGTGTCTACCAGCACACCAAGGCAGTCATCGCTTTCAGTCATCTTCTTCAAATCCTGCTGCTGTGATCAGCTGTTATGATCAGCTGTTGTGATCAGCTGTTGTGATCAGCTGTTGTGATCAGCCGTTATGATCAGCCGTTATGATCAGCTGTTATGATCAGCCGTTATGACCAGCCGTTATGATCAGCCGTTATGATCAGCCGTTATGATCAGCCGTTGTGATCAGCCGTTGTGATCAGCTGCTGTGATCAGCTGTTATGATCAGCTGTTGTGATCAGCTGTTGTGATCAGCTGTTGTGATCAGCTGTTGTGATCAGCTGCTGTGATCAGCTGTTATGATCAGCCGTTATGATCAGCCGTTATGATCAGCCGTTATGATCAGCCGTTATGATCAGCCGATATGACCAGCTGTTGTGATCAGCTGTTGTGATCAGCTGATATGACCAGCTGTTGTGATCAGCTGTTGTGATCAGCTGTTGTGATCAGCCGTTGTGATCAGCCGCTGTGATCAGCCGCTGTGATCAGCCGCTGTGATCAGCCGTTATGATCAGCCGTTATGACCAGCTGTTATGATCAGCTGTTATGATCAGCGGTGCCGCGCTGGTCCAGGTGTAACCACTGAGCCACCGTGTCCGCTGCCGGTAGGCCTGGTGTTAGAATCCCTCCTGTGGTGAGCTGACAGCACCAGCATGGCCAACCCTGCTTCTCTGCCAGGCCCACCGTATGGGTTGAGGGGGACTTGTTTGTGGGCGATGGCAACTAAGAGGTCTTCCATTGGTCCACAACGTCGCTTCCAACCCTGCTGCCCTTCATACCCACCAGAAGTTGTCCAATTGGAGTTCCCACACATTCACATCTGTGGATGTCTGGAGAGGACTACAAGGCAAGGCAAGTTTAAATATACAGCACCATTTAAAGGTTTTCATTAAAATGTAGATTTTCATTCAAATACATTTTATTATATTTATTTTCTTTATTTATTCAAAATATGAACATAATTTTGATTACAAATTTAAAAATTTAAATACCAGATGCAGATATCATTATTTGATTAAACGCTGTGGTAAACAGAAATATTTTGAGCCTTGGTTTAAGAGAACAACTTGTTAAGGACGACCTGTCATGTCTTAGCTCTACGGTGCGTGAAAGCTAAGCTCCTTCAGCACGCTTGGTTAGAACCCTGGGAACAGTGAGCAGGACGGACCTTGATGACCTTGGACTTCAACCAAGTCTTGCTATATCTTTAAGGTAATAGTAGTTTGATTTTGTAGTGGTCTTTATGTGGCTATTAAAGTTTAGGTCTGAGTAACATAACTAAACCAAGATTTTGAATATGGTTTTTAGTCTTCAATGAATAGGCGGCACGGTGGTGCAGTTGTTAGCACTGTCGCCTCACAGCAAGAGGGTTCTGGGTTCGAATCCACCAAGAACTGTGTGGAGTTTGCATGTTCTCCCCGTGCTTGCGTGGGTTCTCTCCGGGTACTCCGGCTTCCTCCCACAGACCAAAAACATGCAGGTTGGGGATTAGGTTAATTGGTATCTCTAAATTAACCATAGGTGTGTATGTGAGTGTGAATGGTTGTTCGATGTTAGCCCTGTGATTGGCTGGCGACCTGTCCAGGGTAGAGTCCTATAGACAGGACTCTCTATAGGAATCTAGTCCAGGGTGTACCCACCTCTCGCCCGTTGCAGCTGGGATTGGCTCCAGCCCCCCCCCCGTGACCCTCTAGAAGAGGATAGAGTACTATAGAGAGACTTATCCTCTAGAAGAGGATAAGTGGTTTAGAAAATGACTGACTGAGTCTTCAATGATAGCGATTCAGTATAGGCGTTACTATACTATAACTCAACAAACAGTTTGTGCCTGGTGATACAGAAATTTACATTTGAGTCTTAGCTGCATTGCTTTATTGTTGTTTTTGAAATGTGGAAAAAGTGGGACCACATCAAGGTTGAATAGAAGCGGCCCAAATAATTGATTCTTGGTCAGCCTCACATGGTATTTATGTGCACTCAGACATGCAGTTACCAAAAGAAACAAAATAGTCCCTGTCTTTAAGGTAGGACTTGAACCACTGCTAGATAGCTCCAGTTTTGTAGCCTGTCAATCAATCAGTGTACTGTGTGGTTGTAAAGCTCTCAGCACCGGTGGCTTTGATTGTTCTGATCCATTTCTCTATGTTGGGAAACGCAGTGTTGTTCAGTCAACCGTCCACCTGGCTGAGTGGAACTGCAGTGAGTTGAGACACTTTTCATCGACGTTTGCTGCCGTCCGCTGGGTTGTAGCTGTCACCTCACTGGATATATAAACAGTCTTTTACGAAGGCAGGTGTTCCATAAGTTTTCAACCTTTCACGGGACTGTTTTGAGAGTGTAGGTTTCGGCCACAAAGCACTATCGACGACCTCGTGTTTACTGACAGCAATTTGCTCAGAGCACCGCTGAAGAATATTTTACTTATGAATGAATGAATGTACGAATGAATGAATAGGCCTATAGAAATGACATGCAACCCTCCTCGCTACTGTTATGACATATGGGTGTTTAGGAAACTTGTGTTAAACAAAGAACACAACTAATTGTGTTCTTTGTTTAACATTTGATTCTATGCCGTGTTTTATATTCACCAAACCTATATGGCCAAAGCTCTGATCAACTCCCAATTGCACCATCTAGTGATAAACAAGTGCGCCAACAACTAGAAGCACTTTCACTTTCTGAATGCTGAAACACAAAGTTTGACAACCGATTGAACAGCAATCTATTGAGACAACAGAAATTACGAAAGAGAGATCGTATTTTCTTAATTGTGTTTCATTATTTGTAATGGACGTCAAGGGCAACTCAAGCATCTGCGGTCAATGGTAAGATACATTTCCTGGAAAGTAACATTATCTTGGTTGAACTACGAACACTTAGCTCGTAGCCTCAAGGAGATGTGTTGTCCATGGCATACACACACACACACACACACACACACACACACACACACACACACACACACACACACACACACACACACACACACACACCGCTGGAGTGTATTTCTCGGATGTCAGACGATATCAAATAGAAATTATACACGAGTAGGACATCTCTAAAAGTAAACATGTGAACGTTAGAATAGGGCTTTCATTTTTTTAATCGGAGTCAAATGTATGTTAACTACTTTTCAGAAATGTAAAAAAAAAGCCAAACTATGCAAATCACAACAATTCTCTGTCTTAGCCGCAAGGAGGTGTCGACGGACAACCTGGCTCTCCATGAGTCCCATTGCCGTCGTTTCCTGTGTGTCTGCCCTGACTGCAATGAGGCCGTCCCCAAAGAGCAGCTGGAGCAGCACAGGCTGGATGAACACACACAGGTACGCTAGTCTGACTGTTGGGTGGGCTAAGGCAAGTTTTGGTCTAGCTTCGCCACTGGAGAGGTGGACAGAAAAAATGGACAAGTGAGAGACAGTTAAGGCAAATATTCAAACTTAAACGTTTTTGCTTACATATCCATATTCATTTTAAAATATCAAATTTTATTAATTCTATTCATTTTAAAATATCTAAAAACGACTTATATATGTTGATGAGTTGTGTTCAAACCCAGAGAAATCTGTAATTTTATTCAAGGTAACAGTGTGTTGTATTTGGTGAGGTCTCTTGTCAATAGCATCATGCATCATGGCATCATTTACCCCCTAACCTCTGTGGAAACACAGGAAAACAGCAATCCAGTAGAGACCCAATGTGTTGATATAGCACACTACTTTAACATGTCCACATGTCCAATTGTGTTTTTCACACATTGTCAGCAGTGGTGAAGCTAGACCTTTTTGGGTGAGCTCAAGCCCACCCAAAACTTGCCTTAGCCAACCCTCTCGTTTCGACCTCAAATCTAATTTGACAGGGTTTTTTCATAGGTTTTTTACACAAGCAGTGAGAGAGAGGGGCGTGGCCACGGGCAGCCTGGACAGGCTAGAGTCTCTAAAGGACTCTAGGACAGGCTAGCCCTGACTCTAGCCCTGCCTACTTGTCAGTCTTGCCCGTCCAATCAGAGGGCTTTCCTTCGTTTACTTGTTCAATAAATGTGACGTGCACGTAATTTGACAGCTGTGATCAAATGCCTTTGATCGTTTCATCCTCAAATCTACGATATTCAAAATCCAAATGGCATCTATCTTGAAAGCCTTCTGGCCTATAAGCTGTCTTCATCTTTCAGATGGAGTATTTTGTTGTCAAGTATTTTGTTACATATTGTACCATTACAGGTACGAAAGGTTCAGAGTTTACTTAATTTATGACATTTACCTCATCATAAAATGACCATAATATGTAATCAGAGATTAAGGAAACATGCTTCATGGAATTACTGGCTTCTCCAGCCACAATGCTACAGCCATGTTCTCGTTTGAAATTCCCATTCCTGGTCAGAACATTTGTTATTATGTTGGCCTTTGTGTACCTGGAACTGTGGACCTGAAAACTCCCAAATGTTATTTAAGCAGTGCTTCTTATAAACATATATAGTCAAGCAGTTTCATACTTTAGTCACACAGAAATCTCATATTCGGCATCACATTAGTGTTGGCCTATGTATCCATAGCCTGGTAATCATCCTTCATGTCTATTTTGTTTCACTTAGTTTCACTTGTTTCACTTGTGCACATTTTGCACATTTGCACATCTACTTGCACAATTTTTGTCTGCACATCTATTTCTATATTTACACCTCAGTCAGACTCATCGACCAATTGTACCAATTGCACTCCTTTATCCCTCTGTACTGCTGGTCAATGTGAATTTCTCCTAAGGGGGATTAATAAAGGAATATGTTATCTTACTTTATCTTATCCGTCTGATGGGTTGCTTCCTCCTCAACCAATCACAACGTGGATGATGTGCTACTGATGCTGCTCTCCATTGTTGATATTAGAGCAGCATTAGAGGCAGAGTCCAAACTATGAGCTGCTGTGTTGTTGTCTCCCTATGGCCCATGGATTCTGTCAACCATATCTTTTTCAATTTTCTGCAAATGCTGCTTGGCTCTGAAATTTCAGGGCAAAGGTTGAGAGTGCGACTCAAGCAACCAACAGCAGGCCCTGAATCACAAACCATTTTGAATCACATCCATTTCTCACAGTGGATGAGGATTCAGGTGATGGAACCAAGACAATGTGTCTGTACTAGAAGGGATAAACTGAGATGTAAACTGGTGTTTACCTTACCTTACTCCGTGTGTGAAATAGCAGCCAGAAGCAGCAGATAATATAATCACAGGTAGCCTAATAATCACTGCGGCAAAAGCCGAGGTATTTGTGTGTTTGGAGACAAACTACTATCTTGTTATTGGAAAATAATAATAATAATTATGTATTCTTAAGATAAAGTGGAATCCCCTCACATGAACAGGAGTTAGGCTACTGTAACTCAAGTCAATTGAGGCGGCTAACTGAGATGCTAACCCAGCAAAGCTCCACTTCAGGATGAACAATGATGAATTTGGAATTTCATTTTTACATGTATTAGTTACAGAAGTCTCTGGGAATCTCTTTAATGACGACCTGCTGTTGGTAACCATAGGTCACGTGCTCTGGGTGCAGCCAACAAATGGAGTCTCGCTTTCTGGCGGATCACGAGGCAAGTGGACTGTAATTAAGACATGTAGACATTTTTAGATGCACATGACAGACACATGTTATATACTCATGGTGATTCATTAACTGGTGAAACAAGCAGTGCATGGCCTCCCTCTAATGCCACCCAGGGCAGATCTACAGCTGTAGGTGGTGCGGCGTGCAGCGCGGGTGTCATCCTGTCAGTGTGTCCCCTGCAGCTGCAGCAGTGTGCGGCGCGGGTGTCATCCTGTCAGTGTGTCCCCTGCAGCTGCAGCAGTGTGCGGCGCGGGTGCTCTGCTGTGTGTTCTGTGAGCTGGAGCTGGCGTGCCGGGAGATGGACCAGCACCAGCTGGTGTGCGGCAGCCGCACCGAGCTCTGCGGCGTCTGTCGCCGCTACATCCTGCTGAGAGACCTGCAGCCGCACGGCCTCCGCTGCCCTGCTGCTGCTGCAACTCCAGCGCTCCGCCCGCCTCCTCGGAGCACCGTCACCACGCCCGGCCAGAGGGACGGTGAGCGGAAGGAGCCCCTCCCCTGCTGTTTTGGGAGCTCCCAGTGTCAGAAGACACAGGGCTGTGTTGACCTGTGTCTGACAGAAGGGGGAGCTCTGCATGCTGCTTTTATTGCGGCTTTCGAGGACAACCGGAGCCTGTGACCCCGCCTTTAGAATCTGCTTTGAGGTTTGGGTTCATTGGGGGGCAGGGCTGCCCCTAAACACCCCTCCATTAAGCAGAGCCAATACCAGGCTATGCATGCAATATCATGAGTTTAATATAGAGAGGGAGTCATCTAATCTAATGCAAACCAATTTACAGGAATGTTGATTGGAGTTTGGTTGTCCATAATCTCTGATATGACTTTGTTTTCATGGATTTCCATTGGATGTATGGGCTTCTTCCCAGCTAAAGACAAAGAGAAACACATGGTATGTATTACCACTTTTTGTCATTTGTAATCTGTTACTATATTTAAATTACATCTACTATGTTGATATAAACATCAACTGACAAAATGAACTTGTTGTGCACACACATCCACACACCTGGAGGAGGAAGAGGAAGGAGTGAGTGCTGTCATGGTACCCCAGGTGCCCCAGGTGGAAGAGGAGGAAGACACAGACCGGGTCCAGGCCTGCTCCTACTGTCAGCTGCTCCTGCCACAAGTTACGCTTCGCTGGCATGAGGTAACCAGGACACCTCATCAAGGTCAAAGGTCCTTTGTATTTTTCCATGTTGCATAAATGACAAATGAAGAGAAAGTCCAGACTTAAAGTCTAGAAAGTAAAAATTTAAAGTAGACCTATCTAAACAATGTGGTTCTACCAGTTATCGCAGAACCATGTGACACATATAAGTTGTGTGTGTGTGTGTGTGTGTGTGTGTGTGTGTGTGTGTGTGTGCAAGCATGCGTTTTAGATTGTTTATGTATTGAAACTCACTTTTTATATCTGAAGATTAACTATTCAGTTTGTTAAAAAGTGGTAATAAATAGCGGTAAATGGTGGTCCACCTGTATAGTTTGTGAAATAATTTTTCCCCCTCCCTCCCCTCCATTGTTCACTTTCAGCCTAAATGTAAAATCCATCTCAGCATGAAATGAAGGTGCGCTGTGCAATGTGCACTGGAATGCAATGGAGAGCATTCAGCTGGACGAATGTGACCAATGACCTGAATAAATGTTGCATGTGACATGAGAAAGAGGACACATGATTGATTGATGTTCAGCTAATCTATCTGAAATGTACTATTGCATTTTTATCATTTGAAAACTAAGTTGTCATCCAAATATATGCTGTGTAATGCTTTTATTGAAGCTAACCAACCGTAGTCTAGGGTTCTTAGTTTTATTTTGGGGGGTTCATTTATGGTTATAGCTTACTTCTCTACGTTGATTATATAGTGAAGATTTAAAAAATGGTTGAATTAAAACTTATGTGTGAGTGAATGTTTGAAAATAATGTATGACTGTGCTGATGACCACTGAAGTACATTTACATTTACATTGAGGGCATTTAGCAGACGCTTTTATGCAAAGCAACTTACAAAGAGTACATTTGTCAGAATAAGGTGAAAAAAATGAATTGCTGCAAATACAGTAAGAAAGTCACCAGAGCAACTTTCAAGCATTTCAATTGCTAGGTTAACCATTGCTAGTATGCAACATCTCTGGCTACGTGTCAAGTTTCAAAGAGCGATTAAAGTGCCAAGACATGCAACAGATAAGAGCATGAGGGTAAGGTAGGTAGAGGATGGATGTTATGCAGGGGTTCAGGTGAACTCTTGAAGTATTGAGTCCTTCTAGAAGATGGGGAGTGACTCAGCAGTCCTGACATTGGCAGGGAGCTCGTTCCACCACTGCGGTGCCAAAACGGAGAAGAGTTGAGATTTCGCCGTCCGTCCTTTTCCTCCTTTTAGTGCTGGAGGGACCAGACGTTGGCTGCATGGTTGGATGTAACCAGTCTCTGGACCTCTTCGAAGGAGAGAGGGGTAAAGCAGTTAAGTCTAGCAGAGGCAGGAGCTGGGGGAGGGAGAATAGCTGTGGAGGTCTGGATGTGAGAGGACAGAAAGAGGAGAGGGAAGATAGCAGGGTAGAGGAGGTTACAGCGGGTGGTGGTGACAGTGTGGGGGGTAGGAGGAACAGAGGAGGAGGACTTCAAGGAGAGAGAGAGAAAGGAACAAAGTGATGGTCAGACACAGGGAGCGGGGTCACTGAGTGTAGGTACTGCAGGACCCTGTGAGGACAAGGTCAAGTTGGTTCCTGGCTCTGTGGGTTGTAGGATGAGATTGTGTTAGGTCAAATGAGGAAAAAAGGTGTAAAGTCAGATGATTGTATCTTCTCTGGTTGGATGTTGAAGTCGCCCAGGACAACCAGCGGAGTACCGTCTTCAGGAAAGCAGCTGAGGAGGGCATCCATCTCATCGAAGAAGTCATGGAAGGGACCCAGAGGACGGTAGACGACAGCAATGTAGAGCTTGATGGGAATGGTGACAGCAACAGTGTGGAGTTCACGCTGATCTGGTCAGGTGTTCCAGGGAAGATGAGGAGTCCAGTCCCCCTCCTCACCCTGAGGGTCTTGGGGTGTGTGAGAAACCAATTTGTGAGATCTAGGGGGAGATCACAGTAAAGCTGCACACCAGCAGTAAAATAAAAGGCAGGGAAGCATGTTCATGAGTCATACATGTGAGATCTAAAACCCTTCAGTGGTGTTTAGTCTCTGTTGACTCTGACGTAGACAGACGTCGTCTGTGGGCCTGTGGGAGGGTTTGACATGTTACTTACTATAAGTCAACTAAAAGGTCATTCAATTCATTCTTTTGGATTTTAAAGTAGACATTTCTTGTCAGCATGTGATAAGAAAGTACTTTATTAATAATAACGTAATGCACCCTCAACAATCTCAAGCATTACATTAACTGCATTCATGAAGTTAGTCAATTACACGTAGTAGTGAAATACCATTTTGTATGTATGTATGCATAACTGTCAATCAATATATTGACAATATATTGACTTGGGGAGCTTGAGTTGAAACAAACTTGTGTTTTACTTCTCAACAGAATCACCGCAAAACTGGCTATAAACTGCCCATCAACATTCATTTTTAAGATGTGTCACCAGAAAAACAAAACAAGACTTGCAATTTTAATAATACATTTTTTATTCTGTTAAAGATTCCTTTTTATCATTTTCTAAACGTACACTGGAATGTTAAGATCCCCCTTTGTAACTGTTGTAGTTAAAAATGCTCAATCCAGTTTTGTCAACCCCACATCCACACAACCACTGCTAAATTGAAATTTGGGGAGTAGGCTACAAAGAAAAATATTTAAAATAGAAACAAAATATTTAAACATGAAAACAGAATTGTTGTGTTTGGAATAAGACAACTGGAAACAAGGAATATTTGAGGAGGATGAGGATGCAACCAGGAAGAGAAGTGCAGTGTCTGTCCCTTTAAGTACCGCACTGAGGTGGGCATGTTAAATGCCGAGTGCCGTTACAAACGGTCCATGTTGGCCAGCTACACCTTCTTTATATACCTTTGACTTCCTACCACTGCCTGCCTGGAATGGCTCAACTCTACCATCTTGCAAAAACATCCATCAGATATATTATCCCAGATCTAGTATCTACTGGAAGAAAAGCTGATTGGATACTCTTTCTGCTTCACTTGTGAACTGGGATGGGTCTTCGTAAAAGGCAGGACATATAAAGATGTGATAAACATGTGAGTTACGCAGCGACCCCTCCACCTAAAGATATCCAAACAGAAGCGGCAAGTTCTGATGTCATGAAGAGGCTGTCATAAACAGCCTCAGCAACATTTAAAACACGTTGCCTGGTAGTTCCAACATTTGACACGAATCTTCTAATATCTCAAATCTCAATTTGCTTTAAATCATTTCACCTATTGGGATTAGCTGTACTGAGAATTATATATCAAAACTTCATACAGGGAAACAAAGCAGAAAGTGAACAGGTAACAATAAAACAAAAAAAGCCATAGTGATGGTTTTGCTGATGAAATATTCAGATGGTAGAACCGTGTGATGCTAGCAGCTTCACCAACCACAACATATACCTCCACTCGAAAGCAACTTATAGGGTGGGGGGCAGAAAAGTTTTCGAAACAAAACAAAGATTTTCTTTATACAATTATCCAAACAGCAATAGAGAACATAGTATTGCAACTGTGAGAGGCAGATAATGATTGACACGCCTACAATTCTGAGCTTACAAAAAAGAACATCTCTGGTGTAGAAAAGAAACCTTCATCTACTTTACCCAGCAACCATTGCAACATGGCGCTTTGCATACCAGGACAGAAGGAAAGCGCAGAAGCATGATGTTCTGGGACCTGTGACTCTCCAGCGCTGATCTCAAGATGAGTGCACAGAAATAATAATTAAAAAAAAAAAGGAGATAGGCAAGTTTTGTGTTTTTTTACATTTAATAGGGTGGGCTGCATACAAGACAAGCCAACCTCCTGTACTTCCTGCATGTCCCCATCTAGTGTGGTACTCACACCAACAGACCCTCGACTTCCTCTCTAAACCCAGACCCCTCACCGTTTACTTATACCTTCCTTTACGGTTTTCAGTGGAAACAGCATCTGTTGACGTTTTATCATTGGTCGTCATCATTATTACTCATCACTTGATTTACCAGTTCAAATTTCACTCTTTATATATAGATGATATTCTCTCATACAAACATATAAATACATCATCAGTGGCCAACCCCAACCACTTGGACAGGGTGTGTGTGTGTGTGTGTGTGTGTGTGTGTGTGTGTGTGTGTGTGTGTGTGTGTGTGTGTGTGTGTGTGTGT
>JAOPUI010000047.1:14221706-14232206 GCA_027123135.1 Urophycis floridana
TTCGTATGACAGCTAACCCAGGCTTTGAGCTCAACATACCTCGCTAACCCACTAATCGAGCTTCGTAGTATACCCCCAGGTACCCTTCTACATCAAAGCAGAAGACCCAGCATGTGTGTTTGTCCTGCGATGACAGTGTGATCAACACAACACCCACATGATTATACAATCACATTGTTTCATTTCAGATTGTGGATTACCAAAATATTATATTTTGTGTGAATAATATTATTATCAAGACAATTATTAAATACCAAATTTGAGAGTTTGTCAATGTTTTTATGACTTGGAGCAGAACCAGCTGAGCATCATGAATTTTTAATTTGTATATAAATAATGGAAATGGACAAATCTAATTTAGAGTGTTTTGTAGGTGACATGGTTCTCAACTACATGTATCATTGGTTAAAGTTTTTGACATGCGTGAGTTACAGCAGTCTGGGCATTCAGGAGTACAGCTGGTGACAGTCTCTATATGCAGACATTACTCCAAAGCATTACTTACATCAAAGTGTTTAACATAAATAGAGACAATATCAATAATGAAATACATGGGGCATCATCACAGGTGTAATAGTAGAGATGACCACTCATGAGATTACTTAAGGGCATGCCTACACACCCAATGACTTTATGACATACCCTCGCCCTAATATTACAACTCTGTGATAAAGACCTCTTAAAGTAGTCAATATTGTCTATATAATGTCTATATTAGTATATTGTGTACCTATATTGCCATGTAAATAGTATATTACCATGTAAAGTATATAAGGGTATTGTATATATGTGTGTGTCTATATCAGTATCGTACTAGTGTACTAATGAAAAGCATATTAGTGTACTGTATATATGATCTTATCTCATGTGTGCTGGAGCGTTCTGTGTGTTCTGTATTGATGACGCCATGCGGTGCACAGGAGGAGGGCGGAGCTTAGATACTGGTGCTGCTGAGCTCCGTAACAATGACATGACGGAGCGAGAAGTGTTCAACAGTCCAACAGTGGTGACCAGCTACAGTAAGCTGTGTTACACAAGGGACAAAAAGGTGTGACTAGTCCTTTATGACTAAAGGCATGGGTACTACAGTATATAAATAGTTTATTTGTGTATTGTGTACATTATTTTAGCATGTCTATATTTGAATATTACTTTGTCAAGTATATTGCTGTATTGTATATATTATATTAGTGTGTCTACAATAGTACATTACCAATGCATATTAATGAATTCTATACATTATTGTTTCTATTTAGTGGTTTGTTATGTAAAGTATATATGTATTGTACAATATTACTACAACAATACATTAGAAAAAGTACAATCTAATGTATATATTATCATAGCGTTCCCTGACCCATAGAGTTCCTGTCCAAACCTGCTTTGCGGGCAGCCTCTGTGGCGAAGTCAGCAGCGAACAGCTTGAGCACGTCAGCCACCTGCTCCTCCACGAAGAGGCCGATGAAGCTGGAGGAGGTGTAGAGCTCCAGGGGCAGCGGGCTGGGGAAGCGGCCCCTCCACTGGGCCACCGTGCTCTGGAGAGCCTGGCACAGGGCCTCCACATTCTGGTCAGCACACTGCAGGAGTTGACATGGACTCACACTGGTGCCTAGTACTGTCCCCGTACAATAGATTGTAGATGTGGAAATGTTTCTTGTGGAAATTGTACATTTGTCTGAATTGTAAACAAAAAAGTCATGTTCTCAAATGGAACAAATAAAATTGCAGTTTTTATTACTAATGTTGGCGGTAATTGTTTTTACACTTTACAATTACTCGTCTGTTTTTGTTGCGCTTGTGAAGTTAAAACCATGTTTGAACAAATAGTCTGCTCATAGTTTCCTACTGCCAGCTTCTCATGAGCTGTCAGCGGCCTCTCAGTGACCAGTGTGGTGTCATTGACCAGGTCAGTAGCTGCCTTCAGCAAGGATGACGCCTCTGCTGCTCCACAGTAGTCTTAATCTCCCCTGGTCCTGCACAGTGCAGTCAGTCTGGGAGCTAAACAGTGTGCATACCAATCATGCATTTGTCCGGTTGACTAACAAATCCGCTCCCTTCCCTTCATCCTCCTCCACATTAAAATCAAGTCAATACCGAGAGAAAAACAGAATCATGACAGTAAAACATGATGTTGTACTTAATAATACTTAATAAAATTGTAAAACGACTGCAATCATATTTCTCACATTTGTGAACAACTTTTCTGTTCTTCTGTTTGTACAATACAGAACATGTAGACTTATTGTATTTATTTTTTGATCACAAGAAACATTTTCAAATCTATGCCTAAAACCTCTCTGACTTTCTTTTTATGCACACACATACTTTTGTCAATCAATTGACTCCATAGTTCATGAGGTCACAAGCAAAGTCACATTCCACTATGAATGTGGAATATATATTCCAGACTAAACACCACTAGTGTTTAGGTTGTGGTGTAAAAGTGACAAAGAATAAAACTATTCAAATTCCCTCATGGATGGGTGAGTTTTATTCTTGACTAACTTGCCTCAGTATATACACATACAAACAGCTTCACAGTCCTTTCCATAGAAGCCCAACGGGTCTTCTCTGTCTCACCATGAAGAACTGGCAGAGGGTGATGTGTGGGAAGATGTTGTGGGCCTTGTTCTTGCCGCAGTTGACCCGGCTCTGCTGCCAGAAGTGGGAGAGCTGGTTCTGCAGGGGCCCGCTGGGCCGCAGGTACAGGACATACTCCCTGGGCAGCGGGTCGTCCAGGAAAGGGTCGTCCACATGGGAAAACAGCCTGCACAATCGCCCCAGCAGAACACAGTCATATAGAACATATAGGTGACAATTGACATGTGCTTGTAGATAAAGGGGGGATACATTTAACCTGAAATTTAAAACAACCAATTTTCCACAAATAGTGGAAATAATGTGATGGCTGATGATTCCATCTACACCCCCACCCTCTCCTCCTGAGGCCACGCCCTCTCTGTAGCTTTTGCTCCATTTCAGGCGTCCATCTTAGACCGGCCAGCATTGTGCTGCAGCAGGCAGGACATCAGCTCTCCCACTGCTACACCTCGGCTTGGAGCTCACAGTCAGGACTTATTCACTCACACTCAGGACTTATTCACTCACAGTCAGGACTTATTCACTCACAGACAGGACTTATTCACTCACAGTCAGGACTTATTCACTCACAGTCAGGACTTATTCACTCACAGTCAGGACTTATTCACTCACACTCAGGACTTATTCACTCACACTCAGGACTTATTCACTCACAGTCAGGAGTTATCCTACTGTTCACCCATGCTAACAGTTGTTCTCCCTGTGTCCAGTCCAACTACCCGTCTGCTGCCAAACCCTGTCCCAATATCAGCCCATTTCCCCGTCATCTTTGTCCCTGCCTGGCCTGCCATTATATATTCTTTGTTGGCCACTACAGTTAAGGCTAGTGAAAAGTCTGAACTAAACATGGTGACGTGGTAAGACTCTTTTCCTGCTACTCTTTTCCAGTACAAGTGTGAAAGTACATTTGTACAGCAGAGGGCAGTATAGATGTATTAAAAGCACCTCATGGCTGGTTGACCATTGCATGATGCATGTACTGTATGTGTGATGGCTTGAACATACCAGTCACATGCTGCTTGTACGTTTCGGCCTCCAGTTGAAACCAATGCTTTCAGACTATAAGAGAGAGAGAGAGAGAGAGAGAGAGAGAGAGAGTCATTATTAATTATGAGACTTAATTGAAAAACATCTTGATGTTCAAAAAAGGAAATTCAAAGGTGCAACCCCGTGACGTAAGCCTGAGAGGTTGTTTTACAGAACTACCAGAAGCACAGAGAAGTATCTGTTAAAAGTGTCCCTCAGTGCATGTGTACTGGTCACGCAATTCACTTCTCCTTCAAAACTATAGGAACACTTATTTAACAAGAGACCAAGTGTGTTCTTGTTGCTCTGGGCATGGGGAGCCCCTGAGTGTTTCCACCTAATACATATCAACATTCATGTTTAGTCATTGCGCAGACTTAGAATATAGGCCTCTGCCATTCGCCTTTACATATGGATATGTATAATACTCTGTACACGCTTCATAAATTCACAAGGAGGAAAAGGAAGAGAAGCAGAAATACGAGGACCTGTAAATAATTCAAACCCTAGCACCCTCTCCTCTCCCACTGTCCAGCGGCTGCAGCACACATCAGCATGCATGTGGCAGACAACACCTCGTACTGGGAGCTCTCACTGCACTGTCTCAGACCTCGGATTCAGTAGACAGTATATACTGTATGTACAGTATATAGAGTATATACTATACAGTATATATAGTATGTACAGTATATACTGTACATACAGTATATAGAGTACGTACAATATATACTGTATGTACAGTATATAGAGTATATATTATACAGTATATATAGTATGTACAGTATATAGAGTATATACTATACAGTATATATAGTATGTACAGCATATACTGTATGTACAGTATATACTGTACATACAGTATATAGAGTATGTACAGTATATAGAGTACGTACAGTATATACTGTATGTACAGTATAGAGTATATACTGTACATACAGTATATAGAGTACATACAGTATATACAGTATGTAGAGTACGTACAGTATATACTGTATGTACAGTATATACTATACAGTATATTTAGTACGTACAGTATATACTGTATGTACAGTATATAGAGTATGTACAGTATATACAGTATATACTATACAGTATATTTAGTATGTACAGTATATAGAGTATGTACGTATGTACATACTGTACATACGGTACATACTGTATATAGTACTGTATATACGGTACATACTGTATATAGTACTGTATATACGGTACATACTGTATATACTGTATATACAGTACATACTGTATATAGTACTGTATATACGGTACATACTGTATATACTGTACATACTGTACATACTGTATATAGTACTGTATATACGGTACATACTGTATATAGTACTGTATGTACGGTACATACTGTATATAGTACTGTATATAGGGTGCATACTGTATATAGTACTGTATATAGGGTACATACTGTATATAGTACTGTATATACGGTACATAGTGTATATAGTACTGTATATAGGGTACATACTGTATATAGTACTGTATATAGGGTACATACTGTATATAGTACTGTATATAGGGTACATACTGTATATACTGTATATAGTACTGTATATAGTACTGTATATAGGGTACATACTGTATATTCGGTACAGGCACACCTGGCAGCCTGGGAGAGGGAGCGTTGCCTTCATATCTATCCTGGTTTCCCTTTTGGGTTGTTTTTCTTTGCCTGTTTATATGATTCCTTCCGGTTTACCTCGAGCTTTACTTAGCTGAAACAGCATTAAATACAATGACCACGATCATACAGTCTATCAAAATAAACAAAAAAAGACTTTCCTTTGAGCAAGTGCCTTGCATCGTTTCAAATGATTCAAAAGCTTTTCCTGTAACCACAGATTTTGGCATATCCATGAATATGATGGGCAATGCTTCATGATTCAGGTTCTCCATGAGGGTGTGAAGTAGTTCATGGGAGATGATGGTTCAAATTCAGGGCAACAACTAAAACAACTGGCAGGTTAATAATAAACTTGAACAAATACGGAGATTTGTTCAAGTCTCCACACAGAGGAAATATGGTATTTCCTCTGTGTGGAGGAATGGAGAATGACCTCACCATTACAGTAGTGAAATGGCCTCCATATCATCCCTCACGCAATGCAAAGGGAAGTAAGGCCACATCCAGACTAATATGTTTTCATTTTGAAATGCATCACTTTGCTGTGTTTACGAGTAGCGTCCACACTACTCCAGCATTTCAGAAGTCCTACAACGGAGACTTTTGAAAAAGCTGACCTGTTTTGTCAGGAGTGTTCACATTCACTTCCTGATCGTGTCATATCAGTCTTGATCTGTCCTTCCCTGATTTGTCAAGCCCCTATCATGTATGCCCACCGTAGCTGCATGCCCAGTGTGTGGGAATAGTCAAGGGATATTCATTTCAAGGTGTGTAGAATATACATACATACTACATACACATACAGAGTTTTGAAATGGTGGCTAAAACAATTATGTGCACTAAGATTGTTTTAGTGTGGATGTAGCCTTAGCCCCAAATCACAGTTTGGATCTGAAAAACATGTCTGTGTTATTTGTAACAGTGTATAGAGCTGTTCAGTGGGTTCCTTCAGAGTGGGTTCATACTCTTGCTACTACATGTTTTCCCCCTCGCGTCACATTTCTTTAATCTTGTGGGCGGCTCTCCTAAAACTGGGTTTATCTACCCTTCAACTATTTACTTTTTCACTAAGTAGAATAGCAATTCAAAGGAACTTACAATCAGTACAATTGTGGGGCTCGACATGGATCGAATTGCCAACCCTTCGGTTAGTGGTCAACCTGCTCTACCCACTGAGCTATGCCACCCATACTAATGACTAATTTAACAGACATTTTGATCAAAGTGAATGCCATTGATAACCAGGTCAGGTGGTTCAGGGGGGGGATCAGCTGGCAGAGGAACTGACAGTTTTGGTTCAGACTCAGAACCTTTTAGCTGGGAATTGTAACACTCAAAGACAATCCTGCCCCACCAGAATGAGCAAATCCATTAAATTATTTGTGTTTCTGTTTAAATTTATGACTAAAGACCCCCAGATTACACACAGACTGCTCGCGATACCAACAGTGTGCCAGTGTGTGTGTGTTTTATGGTGTTAGGAGGAGCAGAAGCAGGTGCAGGGTGTTTCTTCAGTAGTCTGTAATGTGTGTCTTGTGGTGTTATTTGCACATTTGTATGTGCATCCCCATGAATGGTCCGGGAACAGTGCAGTGTGTGGGTGAGTTGATGCAGAGCAGTTGCTGTAGCATGAGTTAAAGTTGGTCTGCCAAACATATGTGTGCATGTGTGTGTATGCGGGCCATGCCTTGTGTGTGTGACAACCCAGCGAGTAGAGGGGAACTGGCACACTTGCACAGGTGCAAAGCGCCTTTCAAGCTTTATTCACCACACTAATGATTTCACCACATCCTACAGTGACACACAGCACCCTGACACACACAACCCAAAGCACTGATTAACTTAATGTAGCATAGATACAGCCATGGACTATCCCACAGCAATAATATTATCCATATAACCGTTGACAAATGTTTAAAGTCAACCAACAGTCAACCAATCAAACATTCTAACTTGGATCATCATTTTTCTCAGTTACACTTCTTGGGATGCTTTCTGAATTGTAGACTCTGAGCTCTAACTCTAACTCTAACTCTGAGCTCTAACTCTAACTCTAACTCTAACTCTGAGCTCTAACTCTAACTCTGAGCTCTAACTCTAACTCTGAGCTCTAACTAACTCTGAGCTCTAACTCTAACTCTGAGCTCTAACTCTAACTCTAACTCTGAGCTCTAACTCATTCATTAAAAGTTCTTGGTTATCTGAAAAACTAATAAATGGCGTCGAATCAGCACACAATCAGCATTCAAGCCATTATTCTGACAAAAGTCATCTTCACTTTTACAAAAAAATCTAAACCAGCAGTAGAGAATTTTGAACAATATAAAAATAATGCAATAATATAAATAATTGAATAAGAGAAAGTGAGAGAAAATAAGGGTCCATGATGACCCTTTGTTCATTGTTGGTTGGCAAGAGTTTGCTTACCAACAATGAACTGCCTATCATAAGCACACAATAAATAAGGAAATAAAAGGATAGTGGTTGATTATTTGTTATTAAAGATCACCAACTGTTTCTGGAAAAATTTCTGTTATCTCCAAAAAGCCTGTGTTCTTCATCTGAGAAAACCGCAGTACTGGTGGCCCACAAGGCCATGAGAGGGGTCTGCTTTCCACCATACAACCACCCTGTGTCTCAGACAGGAAGAACGAAGCAAGGAGGCACTGAGTGTTAAACCCCCTCAACACCCAGACACATATGACCTCACATTTACTTTTACATTTACTTTTCACACATTTCACACATTTTCACACATACATATCACAGTAGAATCCCAGCTCACCTTCACCGACATAACATTGTTTGGCGATTCAACAATGTTAGTCATATGTTTTATATATATATATGATGTTTTAGTTTTTTACATCAAGTTGTATTGATTTGACTGATCCAGTGGGAATAAATAACAAGTCATAAACCATGGCTGTCAACGTTGTTCAATGGAGAAACTCAGCTGTGAGCAAGTTAACCCAAGGAAACTGAGAGGCTCTGGGGCTGAAGTCACAATGTCTTGTCCATCTGCTTACTCACCACAAAAGTGGATTTTAGCTACTTATAGTTGCATAATCCTTTAACAAAAATAGAAAATAATGTAAAAAAAGTCTGTGTGAGTCAGCGTGAATCACATCGAAATGATCAGCAGGGACTTCCAATGTGACATGAAGGCATTAGAAAAGGTCAAGAAAGAAATGGAAAAAGAATGAGTCAACGTATATCATATTTGTGCTGACTGAATGTCTGGTGCTGGGCTGACTTTGGCTACAGCATGTCTGCGGCTTTACAGTTGCGAGTGTTAAGAACACCTGAGATATATGCTATATGCTATCTTGCTGCTAACCTCGAATGAACTTTGAAGTCAGTCATTTCTTGGGATATTCAGAGCCACTCTGCATAGTTTGACACCAGGTGTAGCCATGACATCCCATAATGGCTACACTCTCAGAACGCATTGCGCTCATTGCCAACGGCAAAACAAAGGCTTCCATTTGTCTCCGCTAGAGAGGAAGCACTCCTCAGGATGAAATCCTTCTGATCCTCCGCCAGCTGATCAGCTGACCCAGTGGCTCCACCCACTGTATGCAGGGCTCACCCAAGACACACACAGTGCCCCCGGCCACCAGCTGGAGGGTCAAGAGGCTGTCAGCAACACACTGGCAGTGTGGGGGGCTGACGTGAGCCCACCCCATGGCCCCTTCGGCCATGTGCATCCTCCTACATCCTGTTTACCAACCTGCCAACACACGCCATGCATGTTCACACTGACACACACACACACACACAAAGGGAGCCCCACATACAGACTCCTGCTCCAACACACTTCATACAGTCAACAGATGATAGTGCATCTGTTCATAGTATAGTGCACTATAAGACAGGGCTTTACAACTGACTTTATAAAAATACATTGAGATACTCATCACTCATCATTTTTTAGCATAATGATGTTTATAGATTTAAATAGCATACATTAGTGTAAGACTGTAAACATGGATGTAGATATGGACAATAATGGCGATGAGTTGACTTTATTCCTCCACTTTTAGGACACAGACCTTTTGCTCTGTTTCACTATGACAGTACAGTACATGAACTGGTTCAGCAATCCCTATGATGATCATCATGTGGGAATCAGACGTTCTTCAAACTGCTCTGCAGAACCAAATGAGATTCACTTACTTGTGTTGCACAGAAGGCTACCATTTTAATAGGTCCACTGGAAGTACAGTAGTTTGACTGGAATGTAAGGGGAAGTCAGCCTTCGTCAGCCTTGCAAAGGAAACGTGTGTTCCTCCCCACCACCTCACCACACACGCATCAGACGCAGCCTTCAGCGGCACGCGAGCCAGGCCTGGCGACGTCACGGCCGGCTGCATGGCGTTACACTAAACACTTTTCATGTTGGAACTCAATGACGGGCAGAGTTTTAAATAAGACATTGCAACACATTGCAATACAAGCAGTAGGAGGACGTAGCAAAGGGCTGGTGTTGCTGTGTAAGAGCATTACGCCAGAGCTCAATCACATTCAGTATATGGATGTAACATTGACAGTGTGATATTACTAGATGCAGTTTGCAGTGAAATGATTTTGAGCAGACTGAAATCTTCAATCACCCTGCCTACATTGCAAACTGAACTTACATCAATATTTTGAGCAAAATAGCAAATTCTAAAATGACATTGTCCCAATAACAACATTAATGGATTGGGTCAACAAATATTACACCTGCATTTTAATAGTGCTGCTTGAGGACTACTTTAAAACTAACTGGTGATCATTCTAACTCCAATCTCCTCCAACAATGGTTCTCTGGCAACGGCCCAAGCTGCACCGGCAAGGTTCTGGCTTCACGTCTCAAAGCCGCCTTCGGTTCTATTGACGGAACCGCCTGTTTGTTCTGTCTTTGTGTTTCCATGGCAGGCCCCAGCGCCGGCCTGGGCTCCATCCAAACCTCCGCCCACACACATGAATAGAACAACACAGTGGAACTACTTCCTGTCTCACTGCTCGATGGTTCTACTGGACCCTCACCACAGATGCTCTCTGACAATGATATAGGTCATAGTGATATATATATACAGTATATATGATATAGGTCATAGTGATATATATATACAGTATATATGATATATGTCATAGTGATATATATATATATATATATATATATACAGTTTAAATTATATTGGACATAGTGATATATACAGTATATACAGTATATATGATATAGGTCATAG
>JAOPUI010000047.1:14270681-14281839 GCA_027123135.1 Urophycis floridana
CCTAATATATATATATATATATATATATATACATATATATATACATACACATGGCATTTCCTGGCAACAAAAGAGATAGAAATTAGAATCACCAAAGTCACCAAAATGATGACTTTGATACAATACCTTTCTAAACATCTCGACACAAAGATTGAAACAATACCACGTCAAACGCCTACAACATCAGGAGCACAGGTCTCTACCAAGGAAGTGTACTGAGAAGTTTGTGTTCAGACTAACCTAGTTCACTATTGTATTGTGCAGGCTAATAATCCTGTGTTCACCATGAAGTGCAAGACTTGGTTAATGTAAGTTTGTAATGCAAGTTTGTGCTTTGCTCCCAGTGTTTTTTGACCATTGAATTTTTATTTTTTTATTTTTTTTACAATATTAATTAAATGGTCAGTGTTATTAAAGCTTTCACATGGTATGTGGAAATCTGATGTCTCCTATAGTTGAGAGTGTGATTTATTTTACAGTTTATTTCATACATTTGCAAACAGATATTTCCTTTATGGTCTTCACACTTATGATTTGGCAAAAAAAAGGTTAGTTTCTTCATTAAATGATGAAGAAATGTCAATCATGATGTGTATTACACAACATAAATAGGTCATTTGGAAACCACGGTGTAGTTCTGTCCACCCACCAGGTGTGGCAGTGGAGAACATGAGGCAAGAGGACAAAGGAAGTCTGAAAGATGAAGAGGGAATACTTCCAGCTACATGTCCACATTCAGTGGCACATTGAACATATCAGGAGTTTTAATACCTATTACAATGTGGGGTTATTGCTATACGGTACAGGTATATAATAGCTATGTTGTGGCTTTTGCGTTTGTGTTGTGCCCACAAGTGTCTGTTCTGACGTGTGCCTGGTGCTGGCAGAGTGCACTACAAAATGAGACTGGGTATTGATGTAGTGCTACATCAGAAAAACTGATGTTAAAATCATATGCTGCCATCCCCTGCCAATAGAGCGGTATTGCAATATTGCTGCTGTTTTCTAAAAGTGTTTCTGCTACCAACAGGCTCAGATTGTTAGAATGCGAATTGTTGTAAGTGCCAACATTATGAAAGGATCCCTCCAGAGGAATAAAAATGTTTACCTGGTCTGCTTGTTATTGTGTCAAACAAGGTCTCGCCCAAGTGCTGAGCGACAGTTGGCAAATTAAACTTTTAACAAATCTTGTCAGAAGTGCGACAAACACATCTTAACAAAAATGAAGCCCTTCCTCTTTTCTCCATATATCCTCAAGTTTCTGTATAACCATTGGATAGTGGATTCAACCAAGACACAGGAGAGTACTATAGAGGCATTTTAGTAGTCATGTTAAACCAGCCCATGTTAGATAAACGGATGAGATAGGCCCAACCCAGGCCAGGTTGGCTGTAAATCTGTCTGAACGAGGAGCCTAACTTTCTGCCAGAGCAATTAAAACATTTGCCTGGTTCCCAGAATGGCAAATTTCCCTGTTCTCTTAACAATCTCAAACCTCCTTCACCCAAAAAGTTGTTGGCACTACGCTACACTTTTTGTAGTAAAACACAACAAATGTTTGCCTGCACTCAACTCTTGATTTAAGAGCGTGTCAAAAACAAACCGGATGAAGTGAAAGTTAAAGTCATCTCCCTGTAGGGATCCTGTCCAAAATATGATCAGACCAGTGGCAAAAACAAGCACTTTTAGAGGACGTACATACTGTAGATGATTGGGTTTAGCCGTGTGTAACATTTTTCTAACCGGTTTAAAATGTGGTCACTGAATGGTACTAGTAATATTGATTTTAATCACCACATGTCAGGCACGTCCACAATGCAGGGGAACACAATGAGTTATACTGCCCTCAGTAGACAAATCCAGAAAACTAAGACCAGACGCGATGATAAACATAAATGTAACCATTTTGGTCGTCAAGTGTGTGCCATTTTCTAACAGTGCTTGACACACTGACCGATTCCATTCCCGAGCAACCCAGTCATGATACTTAACACAACTCTCACCAACCATTTTTTCCCCCAGAAAATCCTAAAGGACTACTGATGCAGTTCTCTGGTAAACTTTGGATAAACAAATGACTTTGGTCCATAACATATATTGTATATCAGTGTTGGGAACGCTACTTTAAAAAGCAATTAGTTATAGTTACTCACTACTTGTTCCAAAAAGTAACTGAATTACTCTATAATAAAAGTAACTAGTTACCAGGGAAAGTAACTATTTGCGTTACTGTTAAAAAGTTTTTCTAAGCAGTTTTCACAAGTACATAATGTACACATTACATGCACGTTATTGACTTTGACCTCAATGAATTTGAAACACCTTGACAATGACCACTTTTCATCGGATTGCTCCGGTCTCGCCATTTCTGCTGCTTCATTGAATCTGTTTGGCGTGTGTGTGTTGCACATGTGCTGGCTTGTGTGAACACTGACTACCATGAAACATGACTCTGCCTTAGCCAATCATGATCGCTGATCTCGTTGTCAACCCACCCCTTCTCCTCACTAGCACTTTGTGTGAATTCATAGTAACACACCATATTTAATGTTCAGTAACGGTAACAGCGTTGTAACGGCAGAAATAGTAATTAGTTAGATTACTCCGTTACTGAAAAAATAACGGCGTTACCTAATGCCATTCTTTTAAACAGCATTACTACAAACGCTGTTGTATATATAGAAAGCTAATGGGCAAATTGGTTTTAAGGCATTATTCCTGGCATTTATGCAATCGCCAACATACGTATGATCAAGCTCACACAGCTGTTAGACTGAAGTTTTCCATTCCGTTTCGTTGTATTTGCAACTGTCAATACCATTGGCTGTATGTCTGGCTGCATGCTATGTAACCACAGCAAATTTATGTCGAACTTCAAATTTTCCTGACATGTCTACTGAAGAGAATTATATTGCAATAATTATTATCATATATACATATTAGGAAAATGTATTTACTGATAATGGTCCCGTTACGTTCATAAAATAGAAATTCTTTTATTACCCCCAAAATTGGGATCTACAAGTGTTCTGCAACTGGTGACCTACAGCAACATGACATTTCAAAAGACTGAATATGCAAAGAAATCTACTCCAACTTGATTTATTCAAGAGGATTTGAGAGACTAATAGAAACTAGCAGTAGGTAAAATACTAGCGTAGCAAATGACTCAAGCAGGAGTTAAGAATTCTGATTTGGTATTACAACTCACCTCCAGATTGATCAGCCTCCATTTCACTGGTCCTGTTAGTTCCATTCCTCAAACCAATTCCATTGAGATTTTTTATCTCACACAATTCTTCTAGTGTATTCGCTCCTGTTAAGTCATGCACAGCAGCTTCGGAGACCTCTTCAGCCAATTGGTTGGGGAGTGTCGTCTCTCGTCTTGACATGTCAATATCACTTAACAGATCCCCTGTTTTGCCAGGCCGGCCGGTGCAGAGGTTGTTTATGCTAGCTCCATCCTCAGAGAGGCATGTGCTGCCAGCAGATCCCTCTGTCATTCCAATCCCATCAACTGCATCCTTTGAGACTGGATTTGGTAGCTGGATAAAGTGTGTCATCATTGGGCTGAGGCCACTCCATGCGTTCTCCACATCCGGTTCCTTAACCTTGGAAGGCTCCAACATGACAGTTGAGGTGAATCCATTAATAATCCTGTTTTTGTCCTCCTCGATTGCTGCATCTCCGCACTCACAACCCATTGGGGTGGGGCTGTTAACCGTTACTGGCTCTTTTGCGAAGGGCCCAATGTTAGCCAACAGCATGCTACAACTGGACCCAGGTTGCTCCTTCTCTGAATCTTGACAACCGACAACACCAAAGACCTCCTGGGTAGCTGCAGAAATTACTTCATCAATCAGACCTGCGGCCAGAAGCTCCAACTCCTGATTGGCAGTGCTGCAAAGCTGCTGCCCTGGGAGTTCAATAGCCTCCTCTGAGGAGTGTTGTGGAGTGGTAGACTCTTCAATATGTGCATACATTGGAGGGGCTGAATATATAGGTGCACTAGTTAAGATGTGTTGATGAAAGTGCGGTGATGTGCTCATCTTTTTGGCATCTATATCCAATGAAGTAACGTTCTGAGTGACCATGTCCTTTTTATTGCCCGTCATTTGGCAGTCCTTTAAGGGCTGTGCCACACAGGGCACTGATGCGCCATGCGACGCAACCTCCCCCTCAGGCTCAGGCCTCTTGGCATTAACAAGTTGTAAAGATGTGGAGTAGGCTACCTCAGCTTGGTCAAATGGCACAGACTGGAAGGACGAGACAGATGCTTCCAACATTGAATCTGGGAGTGGCTTTTTAACCTCCTGTGGCTCTTGTTTCAAGACTGATAGTGGGCTTTTCTCTAGGTCCCTGCAGCCATTCTCTGACCCATGGGAGTCCAGACTTTCACTGTTACCAGAATGGAGCACTGTCAAATATGGACTTGTATTACTCTCAGGCTCTAATCCAACACTACCAGGGTACCGAGCTGCCACAGAAATCTGTTCCTGTGTAGCATTGTTGTCCGGCATGAGGATCTGTGCATTTCCTTCTTGTGGTTTTTGATTGCCACCCCTAAGAGGTTCAGCTTTGCTGGTATGCTGGTAGACGAGAGCTGCCTCATTTGTTGGGGACACCATGTCTTCTTCAACTAAACCATTTCTGCTTTCTGTTGGGGCATTTATGGAGTCCACAGAAACAGGGATCTTTTCAAGGCTTTCGTGGCTGGTGATTCGCTCTTTCTTTCTTGAGATGTACCACCACCAGCCTATCAACACCAGCACTCCAGGCAGTGTATAAGGAACTACCGAGCGGAACCTCAGAGGCATCTCCTTGGGACTCTAACAGCTACACCTGAAAGAGGAACAATGTACCAATTAGCCAAGTAACAACAGTTGACAAGTCAACCAAATCTCACCATGCCATAGACCCCCATCCAATGAATAGGAGATATGATCAAATGGCCTCCATTTCATTTCCTATACAATGGCAACTAACAAGTGCAGATGTTAATGGCCAAGCGATCAATTCATTGTCATTAAGGGTGCAAACTGTAGAGGACCCGAAAAGGTGAACTTTGCCTGAAAAGTAAAACATTTATAAGTCAATGCATTGCATTAATTTATATTAATTATTTAATATATATCAAATATATACGTTTAATATGTATTAATTTGTATTAATACTCCCCACCCCCGTATTTAGATAAAATGGTTAAGTCCTCTCTGCCCTCTTTGTTAACTTAAGTCAAAGCAGTCAAAACAATGTTACAAAACAGGTAACCGACCACCTCCCAAAAATAAAATGAGGAGCAAGAAGCCAATCAAGAAAAAACAAGGTCAAGCAGTTTTTCTCAAAGAAAGTTGAATTTAACAATGAAAACGAACACATTGCTCATTCCATTGAGCTACAATGGCTAGTTGGCATGTCAAAGCCTATTCATTACTGCCACCTATTGGGCGATATAGGCTAATTATTATATTAAAAAATAGATAAGATTGCAAAGCACCAAATATGCATTTTTGCACACATTTGAATGTTTATGTCAAATGTTTCTTTATTTACTCAATTTTCAGCTACACATGTCAGACTTCAGCATGATTGTATGTATGCATAATATTTGTGGTTTTCCTTGATGTGGTCTGGCCCAGATTAATCTACTTTACCCCTGTAAGATTGTACCGATACCTCAGCAAATTAACCAGCCCCACTCCCCACCAAAGAAGCTGAGCAGCATTGTGCCAAATGTAACTTGCTGCAGGGTTTACTTTGGTAGTTGCCTTTTATTATTAAACGACATTTGGATTAATGCTATATTTTCAATTCATTCAAAGTTGACAAAATGGAATTGACTATGACGTGTTATAGGACAGCCAATGCATTAGATTAGAATATCGAAATATTGGGTCATACAAACTGTACTACAAGAGAGCTGCCTAAAATGCTTTTATTTTAAAATATGAATGCATCCATTTGGTTCTAGCAAGGGTTAGTTACAGAAAATGTGCTGTGTTGAGGTTGTGGTATTGTATTATATACATGTTTTTATCTGGTGACTACCCTGATCATAACCGACGTTCGTCTATGATGTCCTTTGGTAAAAATGTGCAGAAAGTAAACATTCTGTCAATAGTTTCTTCTCTAATGAGAAGGGACGCTGGAAGATATAGGGTGTATTTTCATCGTAACTAATGCCAACTTTTTAAGTAGCGCATTAGTTGCAATGGAATACAGCCACTTTCGTGTCACATCGGAAATGCAACACACATCTTTTCTCAATGTTATAGTCTCCAGGTAAGTTTGCCAAGGTTAAAGACTACAATGCCCAACAGTATCCGCGTGCGCGTCTCGCATTTAGAGTCCAGAAAGCGTGTCGGGTCCTCTCCGGTCTCCGCGACCTTGGAGACACGGAGACCACATGGTGTAGCATGAACCCCTCACAGCCCACCTGCTACCTCACAAGATCTTTAACATATTCTCGTGGCGTCGTCAAAAATCCTACTGTAAGTCAGCGATGTAGCCAAAGGCGACGTGCTCAGTCACAATTATTCTCACTCTGCCAGTGTGTAATAATAAATGAAGGACATTCCCATTCAACTTTGTCCTATACGTAGCCATTAGTAAGCAACCGCTTCTATATACTTTGGTGACGCGCTGCTACACAAATAACACATGCAATGCACGGCGGTAATACTGCACGAAGTTTTAAAACGAGGCAACATGACAGGTTTACGAAACAGCGACTTTGACCTACACTGTTGGTAGACGCTGCATGGTAGGCCGCAGCGCATGATTTAGTCTATCAAGTTGGTCAGCCATACCGAGGAAAGCATTGATACAAATACATGCATAGCAGACATCATTTAACATCTCAGCACACTGCGTGTGAAACACTGAGGTGACGAAGAGTTGTTTGATCACGACCGTAACCAACAAATGATTTGGTCTTATATGAAATGGCACGGCCTTAGGCAGCCTAAACCATTAAGCCTCTTGTGTGTGGCTAAACAGCTTCACGTTTACTCTCGCCGATCAATTTCAGGAGAAGCTATTCCAAAATAACCTTAGGTTTAACAGAATCGCATATGGTCATCGGCTTTTGCAGGGCAATGTTTTAAACTCCAGTGAGCAGACGGACTGGGCCCTGAACCCTCACGCTAGGCTAGGCTTAGCTCTGGTGAAGGATGTGTACGTTAGTGCTGCTCCTATGCTGTTTGCTGCAATTCAGGTCAGTAGAGAGACGATCAATAACTGCCACATACCAGAGAAGGATGTCAGAGTTTCATTTGTTTTCGACACCTCAAAACGAAGACAGAGGGCAGAAGAAAGGCGAGCAGCGCTGTAGGTGAAATACACGCGAGCTTGCTAGCACCTTCAGGACGCAGGTTACGGACTACATGCAGCCCAGTCAGTCAGCCGGTGGATCCACTCCGGCTCAACATTACCTCTTGCATTCAACAACCAAACCATTGAACGGCAATGACATCACTTATATCGGTTCCAAGAGTAGGTCGTTTTTTTAAATTGTACGTTTTACATCAAAGCTATTGCTGCTCCATTTCCATGTTACTTACAGAATATTAGCGTCTTCAACGCCGCCACGGTGGCGTGAACTGTGTCAAAGTTTGTTATTCCGGACTAATTGTATCTCCAAGTCTCCTTTCTAAAACCTTCCCCACGTGTTGTCGGTACATGCACCGGACTCTAAAAACAGACCCAACAGCTGATAAAAACATCGCGATAACCAAATCATGGCCCTCGTTCAGTCCTTTACCGTTACGCCAAACATACACGCTATAGTAGACTGCATCTCGCGAGACATTTTTTGAAGACCCCAAAGTATAAGTTTACACGTGGTAAGCCATGTCAAAATGTATATTTATATTACATTTACTTTACATACAGGTAGGCTATGATATATCTATGATCAAAGTTTATTACACTTTTTTCCTTGACTATTGATCATTCGCTTTGTTCATCATTCGCATTATGTTAATCGTGTGTGTGTTTGTGTGTGGGTGGGTGTGTTTTCCAGGCTATTGCAATAGGTCTATTACAAGGTCACTGCAAATTAAGTAAAGCAAGAGTATGGTCACAAAAGCAGAAATTACAATTTTGTTAAAGCCATTAGCAATTCGTTATACATTTTCTTTATAATTACTATAAATATGCTTTTACTATTACTACCAATTATCGATCGAAATCAACCACATGGTGTAACCATTAACCACAACTGTAGCCTACTTTTGAATGATTATGCTGAACAATTTGATATGATAGAACATTGGAAAGGTTAACTTAAATGAAAGATTCACATTATGAAAAAGAAATGTGAAGAACTATGGGTAATAGAAAACTACCTACCATTCTTCATTCCAATTCGTTTCATTATTCTATATTTGGGGAAAACTTGCTCAAAATACCAAACACAGCAAGCCAACAAGCACAAGTAAGACCTTACAGAGGATGTTGCTCACCTGGATCTGGACTCCAACATAGGTTTAAAATGTAATGGGTCCACATCATTCAGGATTACCTTCAATGGGAACATTATCCTCCCTTTGCATATATATTATTTTGCTCATCTACATTTATTACAAATGTAAATGTCTTATGTTCCCAATTGCACTTTCAATAGTAACACCAATATAATGTTAAATTACTATGTTGGGGATACTATTTCATGAAGGAAAAATGTATTTGTGTGCTTTGTGATTTAGGGTGTAGATATTTATAGATAGCTGCATTACTGATTTAACATTCTCAAATATTTTCAAACTTATGAGAAATAAGAGAAATAAATCTGTAGGCTTTCGTAAGTGTGGTTCTGTCTTGTACTTTTTCACACGCTCAACAAAAATAGTGAGTAGTCCAATTGCAGTAGAACTATAGCAAACCCAATGCAAATATGCCTAGCTGTATACTATATATAAAAAAGGCTACGTGACATTATTCAAAAGTAGGCTTAACTAGGATAAGTAGGCTCAAAGAGAGCGTAATGGATACTAATGTAGCTCCTTGTGATTCTTCCTGTCATTTATGCAACACATTTTGTTTATATGTGTGTAGGGTATACTATATGTAGAAATGCTGGGGATATTTAATTTCAGGAATGTAAGTTTTACCCTCTGCTGAGTGAGGCAATTCACTGATGAAATACTACCACCCACAAACAAATTTAAAAAATAAACAAACTTTAGAAAATTAAGTTTTAACTATTCATTACATTTTAATTATTCTACTAGTAAATTATATTACCAAAACTACATCGTATTACACACAAGCACAGACGAAGAAACCTGGACGTAGAAAATGTCTAGATTTTCTGGTTCTGTTAGTTTCCAAATATGGTCAAGAGCAAAACATTTTATTACCAACACTGGAATAGTTTGATTCGTATATTATACAGAAATTAACTGCTTTACAAAAACAAAATGATACAATATCACATGTATGTACAGTGTAGTAAATATACCATCTCAAATTGTACACAAAGTATTTACAATTGTCACGCAAACTGCATTTTAAAACAAAAAGTCTGACCAATACTTTACAGACATTAGATTTTGCATAACACCAAATAAAACATGCCACATTTGGGGTTTTCCTTTACAAAATCCTGACTAAAATTAGTGCAAGTCAACAACTTGATCAAGAACTAACGGCTACCTAATTCTTGAATTTCTATATGAAGTCAAATTAAAAGCATGGAAGATTTGGCAAACTTAAAAAATGCTGCATAATAAAACATTGTACTCAGAATTCATCTATATTATGGAGAGGCAGAGATTTGTCTGAAATCTATATAAAAAAATAAAATAAAAACAAATGCAGTCATTTACTGCTATAATTAAATGCTGAAAAGACCCACTTCTATATCATGTAACATAAAATGCAATAGAACATAAATTGCAGTCAAATTGTTGAATATTTAAGTATATTGATTCCAAGATTCTTTTGATTGGTGGACCTAAAATTATATTGACAGGATTCGTGTTTTACACCCGAGGCTTGAAATATTTCCTATTTGGGTGAAAAACTAGACTTATCTAGAATACAGTATAATTTTGTATATTTAAGTATAGAGGAGAGACATATCTACATTTAAGATTGTTAGTAAATGAGAACAGCAAAAATGCTACAAAAACACAGGAGCAATGGCTTAAAGAAAGGGTTTCAACAAAGACCGAAATTACCCAAATGACAATATTGGGTCTTGTTACCTTAAAGAATCAAATTGACATTCTAACAATGTATCAACAATATATGGTCAGGGGGATTTAAGGCAAACTGAACGTTTTAAGGCTTCAGCTTTTTCTTCTCCTTCATCAGATGTCTGTTTGCCACTGAACAAATAATATATTCATTGTTCATGAGACTTCTAGTTTTTAATATAATTTCACAATTATATTCCCTTTTCATGATTGTTCCAACCTAAAGTAATTCTAAAATACAAATTTCTCATGAGGATATCTCCATTCCCTTTCAGTACTCAGCCAAAGCAGCTCTTTAAATAAGCAATTTTTCACCAAAAGGTAAAATCCCCTCTTTCACTTCAAATACACAGGTACATTGTTCAAAACGTGGGTAATAAATTAAAATGTTTAACATGCATCTGACGGATGAAATATATTCTCAACTTTACCAAGACAACGATAATTGGCTGCACATAGAGAGAAGTGACAAAACCAAATGTAGAACTAACAAGTGTTTCAAAAGTAAAATTCAAAATGTTTATATAAATCCGTATCTCCATATGTGTTGCCATTTCCTTGGATTAACTGAATTCATGGAGCGTTACAAGACCTGCTTTATGTCTACGTCCAGAATTTAAATTGTCTCAAAATAACAGATTACACAACATATTTCTCAACCTCGAGATGTACATGTTGCTTCTACCAATACTGTTCTAATGGTCACCAGTAATTGTACATTAAAGTAAACAGTTGGCAACAAAATTGCAAATTAACATGTTGAAATGGATCTTCCCTGTATTTGCAATAATATTAAAATGGCGGTTGCCTAAAATGTTAAAGTGTGTGGATTATTGCCCATTAACAATGTTCCTTGTCACTCTGTAAACAAAAGAAAATGCAGTAAAAAACTATTTTAGAAGACCCCCCCCCCCCCTCCCCACACACACACACATACACACGCACACACACACACA
>JAOPUI010000047.1:14290251-14300652 GCA_027123135.1 Urophycis floridana
GAGAGAGAGAGAGAGAGAGAGAGAGAGAGAGAGAGAGAGAGAGAGAGAGAGAGACAGAGAGAGAGAGAGAGAGAGAGGGTGAGAGAGAGAGGAAAGTGACACATAGAGGGAGGGAGAGAGAGATAGAGAGAGAGAGACAGATAGAGAGAGACAGAGGGAGAGAGAGAGAGGGGGACAGAGAGACAGACAGGCAGACAGAGAGAGAGTGAGGGAGACAGAGGCAGAAAGAGTGAGGAAGAGAATCAGGGAGAGACAGAGGGACAGAGGGAGAGGGTGAAAGGTTGAGGGAGAGACAGAGAGAGTGAGGAAGAGAGAAAGTGAGAAAGAGGGAGAGTGAGAGTTCCTTCCGATGCGAGCACGTCCAACTGGAGCACTTTATAACGCCATTAAAACAGTTCTCCTCAGAGGCGGAGAGCGGGGCTCTGTGTTCCCTAAACGAGTTCCCAGCGCGCGAGGCTTCCACGGCGAGGTCTGCAGCAGCGGATCAACACAATTACAGCGTGGCCCTGACGTTCCCCAGCAGGCCCGGCTGGGTTCAGCTCGGGTCAGCTCGGCCTGGATCCATTTCAAGCTGGTGGCAGCGTTCTTAAAAAAGACACGACAACAATAACACGGAATGGGGAGAACGTGCTCCGGCCACGCTAAATCAAAAGCACACGTCCACACAAAGTACCATGGACCGTGTGTGTGTTCTTGTAAGTGTATGCATGTGTATGCATGTGTTTTTGTATGGATTTCTGCATGTTGAGAGTGTTTGTTTGTGTCTGTGTGTATGTATGCGATCATGCACGAGTGTGTCTGTGTGTGTGTGTGTGTGTGTGTGTCTGTGAATGTGTATATGCGTGCATGTCTGTGTGTGTGTGTGCATGTGCATATGTGTGTGTGTGTGTGTGCATGTGCATATGTGTGTGTGTGTGTGTGTGTGTGTGTGTAGGTGTGCACGTGCTGCCTCCCACAGTTCAAATCCTCACTTAAAACCCACCTTTTCAGGACAGCATTCTCTCTCTAGTTTTATTGTTTTTACTTGCACTTTTAATGTTTCTTTTTAATGTTTTTATTTTTATTTTTATTATTTGCTTGTTCTTAATCTGTAAAGTGTCCTTGTGTGACGTGAAAGGCGCTCCAAATAAAATGCATTATTATTATTATTATTATTATTAATGATATTAATTACTTATTGTTGATCCCCATCCTTGAATTCATGACACAATGGCTGTATCCAAATCCTAAGCAAGCAGTCTAACAACATGGCTGAACTTTAAGAGGCCACACAATTTGACGGCTGAAGGCAGCTCACATAACAATTGAGACACAGCCAATGTCGAATGACATGACACATAACATGACAACAGGAACTTCCATCATACAACCCTTTCATGAAGTTGTCATTTGATGATATTTTGATGAGACATGTTTGGCATCGCTACTTACACCACAGGAAAGACCTTTGGGAAGACAACACTGGCCTCAGCCAGGTATTCATACAATATACGTTGGTCAAAGTCATCTGTACTGTATTTGACTTGGGTGGCCTGGAAAAGCAGTACGTTATTACGTTACAAGAAACAATCAAATCACAATAACCATATGTGGTTAAAATCATGTTCAACGTGTATTGATGTATGCACACTCACCAGCACAGTAAGAAGCAGGGCCTGGATCTTGGGGTCAGTCAACACCTCCTCATCCAACAGAACGTTAGACTCTGACACGGACACCTTGCGGAGGTGAGAGTTGCCAATTCTTTGGGTCTCTGCATGACAGTTGGGCGGGGTGAAGAATATTGAGACATGGGACATGCGTTTCAGGAACAAAAACTGTTCATATGTCCAATTCTGGCATGTATGGCATTGTAAATGTATTTATATTGTCATTCATATTGTAGTCTAGTGAAAACTATAGCACATGTTATTGCTTCCAACCTATTTCATAGTCGTTTTCAGCCACACGCCTCATCTTTGGTGGGGTAGTCATGCCCGACTCCATTTCAGGCCTCTTTGGCGCTTTAGAATCCGAAATTAGATGATCAAAGCTCTTTCTGGTACCTGTAGATGAGATTAAACGACTAAGGGCCGCAGAAGCCAAAGTAGCACTTGCACCAACACAATGGTATCATTCCTTATGTTACAAAGTTCCAATGTTTTTAGTTCCTATTGCACAAGAAACAACATTGGTTAGCCCACGGTGAACTGGAGTCCTACCCAGGAGTTTCTTGGTGTTTGCCTGTGAAGGCTGGCCCATATCAAGGCTCATGGACTTGCGTGTGCGTGGGCTGATCTGGCCGACGGTGGGGTAGGGGTGTGCAGTGAGATAGCGCTCCGACACCTTTGGTGACGTCCACGGCTGATTCTCCCGCAAGGTCCTGGAGAGGATGCACCAAGAGGGCGTGTGACTTCAGCTTGTGTGTTCATGAACATGAACACACAAAATGTCTACCTTGAGGTCATTTCCAGTCCCATCATTAACCTATTCAAACAGAATACTAGTACTACTAGTAATCCTATTCTGTATTCCTACACCGGGGTGCAGGGTGCAGACGGGGGTGCACTATGATGGTCATGTTATATACAATGAAGTTACTTGTTATGTAGAGCCCCCAGACAACCACAACCCTGTGTCCCTCTGATGTACTGTTACATCTTTGATAGTCTCAGTGAGCTGTGCGACCCCAGAGGTAATGCATATGGAGGACAAGTGGTCTACCTGAAAGACCGTTGATTCCCCATGACCCCCATGACTGAACATGTACTGTATGCACACTCCAGTTGTTCAACACACCAATGAGAAACCATACATAGCTGAGCACTGAGTTGTTAACTCAATGGGATGTTACACGTTCATCCTCAGTGTAGCTCTCGGGTTAGAGAACGTATGGGTGCTATTGCCCCAAAGGATTACACTGCAGCCCCTTTTCACAGATTACAGCTGCAGTGTTGATGTATATTCAATCAACCTAAAAAAATAGTTGGCCCCTTGTATTTGCAGTTTTATGAATGTTACAAAGTGTGTTTTGGTGGCAATAGGATTATATATTAGGATATATGGGAAGAATTAACACCAAAGAGAATGCAAATGAAATCTGTGTACCATTGATGTACTGGTAGTCACATTATTGCACACTTTAGCTTTAAAATGGATGGGCACAGTGGAAACACAAAATGCCAGTGTGTGGCCCATTTCATACACAAAAACACTCATAATGCTCATACTCAATGACGCATACCATCATAAAAAAAGTATCACAAAACATTAACCACAGGAATAACATCTCTCCCTCTTCCTTGAACTGTCATCCTAACAATTTTGTTAGGGTTACTTACAGACAGACATATTATTACACATATATTATATACTATAGTATTATTGAATACAGAAATGAAAGATGACAGAAAATGCAAACCTTTAAACTGTTTGTTGCCATACCTGCAGCTTGGGTCAGCCAAGTGGCTGGAATAGGTTTCCATGGGAACAGTGTCCATGGACAGGTCAGAAAGCAACAGTGACTTCCTGTGCTTTAGGCTGCAGCGGCTTCGGACTTCCTCAGACACAGTCAGCAGTGCTATTTAAAGCAACAACACAAAGATGTGTTTAACTACAGTTCATTTAAAATGGCCATCACATAATATATATCATCACACAGGTATGAATGGACTATAGTGTGTACATACCAGCCAAATAGGCAACACTTTGGGTGTTGACTTCAAACTTGTCACATTTCAAATGCTTGCTGATTAGCGCCAGAAGCGTGTGAAGAATGCGGACGGTTCTTGCAACTGTGGTGGGGGATGGATGCCTATAACCTAAAACACAACATTTTATTTGGTCATCAATTTCTTCCAGCTCCTTCCCCAGAGGGGAACACACTAGTACATATATCAATAAACAGTGCAATTAACCACAAGAGGGTCCAAACAGGCTGCGTTCAAACTGCATGAAGGGCGCAAGAGACGTCACGTTCTGCATGACTTTGATGGAGTGGAAGTTGGTTTTAAGCAAAATATGCAAACTGGGACAAATATGTGTTTTAACTTTATCCATTTTCAAAATTCCGCTCTTGTGTAGGAGAATCGTCAACTTACCAAAATATAAACATGGTCATAAATATGCAAAATATTATTATTCTAAATGAAATATTGTATGAGCCTTCCAACTCGACATACACAAACACAACCTTTTACCTTTGAGGAGATGGCCCACCAATGCAAAATTGAAGTTGGAGCTAAAGGTGAGGCCCACAAAGTGATCCATCTGCTTACAGTGCCACTCCAAAGGATGCCTAATCTCCATGAACACTTCCTCAGGACTCTGGTTAGTCAGAAAAAGGGAAGAGGAACATTTTAAAATGCAATTCACAAAAGGTTCTAGCATAAGTTTAAATTGCTGCTGTGTGCTGACGACCAGCCTATTCAGTGGTCTGTACCAAATGGTAGGATGTATTTGTGGTAGGCTGTGGTATGTGTATCTATATGTATGTGTATCTATATGTATGTGTGTCTGCTCACTACCTTGTCATTGAAGACACGCAATGTGTCCAGTGTGTGAAGGTTCTGCTCCAGCAGTGCTGTTCCAGCAGAGTAAAGGTTGACTTCATCCAGCTGTAGCACAGCCACGGCGACCCAGAACAGAGCCTTGTGCATGGGAGACTCCTACTCAGACAAAACAAAGACAAGCAATGATCACATTGATCATTAATCGCTGTCACCCCAGTGACCCCAAATACTCTGCAATGTTAATCAGATGGATTTCATGTCTTCACAGAATTCTAAAACCAACATGTCAAATTCATATCGACCAACCGTGTAGGCCTACATTTCCGACATGCACCTTAACGGTTGTGAATCGAAGGCTGTAGAGGCCCTTAGCAAGTTCCATACTGATGTCTGCATTTCTGTCCCGTCGTTTGTCGGACAAAAAAACACAATCAACGTATCTTAGGTGTTCAAAAGGAATGTACTACTGAATTTTGTCTATGCTAAATGGTCACTTGGAATTAGACTGAAGCACGTCAAAATAGCATTCCAGATCGTTGATGAATTGTAGAAAAGTGAGCATTAAACGTCAGTTATGAAACCAAGATTTGACAGCAGGCCAGTGCATACTGGAGTGTTTAAGGGCCACCGACTTTGGTCTGTGCATCCAACAAGGTATGCATGAGGTATACTGTATTTTGCTATTATTTTGTGTCGAGAAGAAAGCTCCCTGTTAGCACCCTGAGTGTTGAGAAGCAGCCAGAGTTTCAAGAGACCACAGCATGGTGCTTCTGTCTGGAGCCTCCCTAGTGGGCCTTCCTTAATTCCCACCTCACACATGTTTTGGACCACATCAATGAGGCTAACAGGAGAAAGAAGATAAGGTTGTTTGATGAGCTGGTGGAGCAGTGCTGCAACATTGGTAATTGGTGAAAGCCTGCGAGGGACTGGCAACAGGGGCAATTATGGTTAGATGCCTGACTTGTATCTTCTGAGTCAAAGAAACTGATAGCAAACTATGGCAATAACAAATCAAGTACTGATCACCAAAAAATGAAAGAGGACATAGTATGCTGAGCTGGAGGATAAATGCAACAACAATGGGGGCTGTTGTACTTGGATACAGAGTGTTCCCGGGCCAGTTCATCTGTTGAGCCTATAACATGCTTGGAATCACAGGGACTACCAGGCAAAGGCCAACAGGGTGGTTACTGAGGCAAGCAGAAATTTCCTCAAAACGGATGGATGAAATGGATGTGGTTTAGAACAGTTGTATTTAAGGTAGTGTTACCTTCATACAAGCCAGATGAGGATTGGCTAGGCAAGTCAGGTTGTTGAAAGTAACAAAACAACGGATGAATGTAATTTGCCTGAAGATATCCAAGTGTGTTCGCACAATGGATCTCCTAGTATCGTTTTTGTAAATAATATAAGCATGTATTATGTTGGTGTTCGACGATAAAATTAACACGTTGGTCTGGCTTTAATTGTAAAGCTGTTCTAGTACCTTGCTGAGCAGTGGTTGTAGTTTTGTCAATGCGATGACTGTAGCTTCTATCAAAACTTGGCTGTTGTAATTATCTGGCCCCTTCAGACAGCTCTCCAGACCCTGGATAAAAAAAAACGTTTTCAGAATTTAACAACATCAATTTACACGGATGTTCAGCACATGAAAATGAAGGTGATGCGACTAGACTCACCCGGTCAATGCTGAGCAATGGGCTGGCCTTACTGAGGATGCGAATGATCTGCTTGATCTGACCATGGGTCACGGTTTTGCTGATGCAACCAAACACAACCAGAGCCCTCGGCTGGAGAGATGGATTGTATTGAAAGGCAAACCTGGCCAAAGCACACACATGTTAGTCTCAGCCCTTGTAAACACATTATGTAAAATGTTGTAGCTGTCCATACTTCTGTGCCAGCTCGGTCCACTGGTCAAGCCATTTGCAGCCTGGGATGTCCCTCATACAGGCCTGGCCAAGAGATCAAGGACCAAAAGACAAGGAAAGCAGCTTTCAGTACACTGACCTATTTATCTTGTCTTGAGGAAAATGCACAGAGCTCCACACCAACGATGAAAGCAGAATTGTGTGATATGTGTAAATGTTAACATGCACCTCCATTATCTCAAGCAGGGCCTCGGTGACCGTCTCGAGAGAAGACAAGGCGAACGTCTCCCTCTCATAGGAGCCTGGGGAAAACGAGCGGTCACGGTAGCTGGAGCGAAACGCAATGACTGCAGCCGACTTCACCTTGCTGATGCCGAACAGCAGGTAGAACTTTGGCAGAGAGAACTCAGTTAGACTGAGTCGCAGCACCTGCTTCGTCTCCTCTGAGGGGATTAAAGAGAAATGACGACACAATGAATACAATGAACTGGAAACAGTACACATGTTAATGTTAACATGTACATGTTAACCATCAATGTATATAGTATTGCCATGACAGAACAACCTTTGATTTGTTTTTCTTTCTCCTAAAATATTTTTTATAAAAAGGTTTCCACTTTTACGCAGTGCAACAATGCAGGTAAAAACTATATGAAAAGGAAAATAAAATATAGATAATTACAGTATATGGGTGTTTGATTGTATATGGAGATATTGACCCTACTTTACTGCAATACAACTAGTCTTCTAAATCATGGAATAGAGCTCAAGGAAGGAGGTAAGGAAGTGTGGCCTCACCGCTGAAGTTCAGCTGGGAACACGTACAGAGCGAGTGAATGATGTTGATGACCAGACCATGAGTGGAGGCCCGGAGGGAGAGAGGGCCAGTAGCCACCAGCAGGGTCACCACATGGAACAGGTAAGGCAGGTGGGCCGCTACGTCCAGAGAGTTGTTGAAGGACAGCATCAACATGTAGCGTGCCAAGATGGCGATGTCATCCCACATGAGGTGCTGCTCAAGTGTGGGCGTGGGTGACAGGCAGGTCTTGTCAATGATCTTGCACATTCGACTGATGACCTAGAGAATTAGGGAGGAGGCCAATTATATAGTTGATTATCAAAGCTTTACGACAACTTTTGGACGAAAAGGTAGCAAGCATTTCACAATTTTTCAATTTCATCTTCAACTGCGTCTCCTCACTGCAACAATCGAAAGCCTGACTCCTGCTTACAATTTATTCAGGCATCTTTGGAAAGCCTTTCAAATATCATTGGATGTTCACAAAGAGAAATCAATGACAATCTCATGAATTATTCTAATTTATCCACTCCAATTTAACATATGTATCGAATTGCATGAAGGTGTTCTCATGCTCTGTATTTACACCAGCCATTACATTGTGTGTAAAGAGCGGGGCCATAAAATAATACTTAAAAAAAGTCAAATACTTTATTAGTATATATATCTACATTTATAAATAGCTAACAACAAACAATTCTACATTCTAAACAATAATCAAATAATATTGAATTATTATTTACTATTTTTGTCGTAGTAGTAGTAGTAGAAACTATTCACATGAAATCAAGGATAGCAATTCCACAAATGTATCTGTTCAATTCTTGGTTTGGGTGAGAGAAGGACAAGAAGGAACAAGGACCCATTGTGTTGTCTCTGTCTACCATTACATCAGTTGTGGCTGGTACATTTGATCAAAACAGACTACAAAATAAGGACCAATGCATCGTCTACAATACATTCAGCATGTGATCAGTGAATTTAAAATCAAAATCATGAAGTCAAGTAAATAAAAAAAACTAAACACAAATAGCACTTCAGCTACATGTGTTATTTAGCAAACTTTGTTCACAATGGCTCCCATTCACCAAGATTGTTATAGTGTGTGCCATAACAGAGGCAAGGGCCAGGCTTTTGTGTTGTATGTCTGTTCCATTGTGGAGATTTAGCTCAGTTGGAGAGTGAATTGGTCTGATGAGCACACTAAATAAATAACGGACCTTTACTTTGCTTCTTTGGATATGTTAAGTCAGAAACTATTATATTTCGAATGTAATATTCTGGCAATATTTCCTTAAAGGGTAAGTGTATATTCAAATGTTTTTGTATACATGTATTTTGTATTGCCGATGTGTAGTCGATAACAATGTTATGTAATGTGATGTGTAATACAGCTCATTTTATTGATACAATATAATTTCCAGTGAAATGAGTTGCATTAATTCTGAATAAATATATATGATTCTCTTTCACAAATGGCAGTGTTTTACAAAGTAAGAATTAAATAAGTTCAGGAGGCGAAGTTGATAGCCCCTTTTCTCACCTTGCTTGAGACCAGTTTAACATTCCCTGAAGCAAGGGCCACTGCTGTATCAGCCATGACTTCAGCCTTGATAGAGCCCAGGCCCCCTGTAGCACTAGTCTTAATGAAGCTGTCCAGGACCACATCCAGCAGGTCAGTTATCTAAGAGAAAATACATGGTCAATGAGTATATTCAAATACCACAATTAAGAACAAATACTATCGCATTCATATTTTGCTTTTCTAACAAAAGATGCGTTCAGCGTTTCAGATTTATTCATTCCTAATCATGATCTTCTGTTAAACAATCCCATGCTCAAAAGACGTGCCAATGGCTACCGTCTGTTTAGTGTGACAGCGCACTTAACTTTACTTTTAAATAAAGAGGCATATATATGTAAGAAAGGAATAGTTAAACATGCAATTAATTTTCAGCATGCAAAGTGTTAAAATCATACCTGTCCCAAACTTCCCCAAATCTTTGCCTGAATGGAGGGGTACATCTGCTTCTCATGAATAGTCATGGTGATGAGCTTGTCCAAAATGGCTGTAACTCGCTGGCGCTTGGCATCATCCGTGTGCTTACAGAAGCGAACCAAGTTGAGAAGCCATGGTGTCATGTACTCCAGACACAGGTGCTTCAACTCTATACCTGAGAAGCAAACAATAAAAACAAATTGTTCATAAATATGTTATAACACTTAAGAAAACAAATTGTGATACAATATTAACAGCCTCAGAACCGGGTAAAAAAAAAGGGGTTTTAAGAAGTATGTAGTTGCTTTCATGATGCAATAACATCCGGGGGAGCAATCCTTATGAGGTAAATGTAAAGGATGCTGAAATATAGAAACCTTCACCCTAGAAGGGTTATGTGCATAAACCCCGCAATACAGAGCCAAAATGCGAGATTAGTTATAAGTTACATGGTCAGATGTATCATGATTCACCATGTCCTGGATAAGTGGACTGAGTGCATGTGTGGCATACACCATGAGAATGGTGTATGGTGTATGGAATGGTGTAAAAGGCCTAAAAGCTCGAGACATACAGTAGAGGTCTGCTGTCTATTTTCAAAGCTTTCTGTTGAACACGGAGCAGCGGAGATTAGGCTACCCCAAACGACAACATCCGCAAGGTTACGCTGCTTAAAACATTTTTATTGCTGCCAAACAGAATCTCCAGCGCAAATGATGTACGCTAGGCCCTACATGAATCATTAGTATATTTGACTTTACATTCATATGTAATTTGCGGGAGTGCAGTGTATCATCCCACCCCCACCCAGCTTTCAAAATGGGTCCCGTGGCCCCGCAGGCCCCGCAGGATTGCAGACCTCTAACCTACAGCTCGTCTGGTGCCAGTGTTGGTGCTGTGGGGGCTTTTCACTGACATGAGTTAGGTCCACTTGTGGCACTGAGCAACATGTGCTCACATTTCGGGACACGATAGTCTCTGTAGTACTCGTTAGTGATGTGCAGGCTGATCCAAAGCGTGCAGGTGCCCTCGGTCAACCGTGGTTACAAGGTTTGCGGCAATATGCAGACGAGTCAGTTAAAATAAGCTCGATAAAAATGTATTTTGCCTTAAATTGCTGCTATAGGCTAGCCTGGGAATTCCCATGCTGCTTTGCGCGCGATTACATTCTCACTGCAAAGACAGCCTGGAAACCACCGCCCTTATTTTCCCCTGAGTTAGGGAACCAATCACAGAACGGGG
>JAOPUI010000047.1:14300752-14318714 GCA_027123135.1 Urophycis floridana
GCCTCAAATACGAGAAAATGCACACCTAGTTCCCAGACCACCATCTCATCGAGATGTGGACGCGTCAGCCAGGCTAGCTATAGGCTACATTTAAAATCAGGATCAATCTTAAATAAATCATTTACTCCATTGTCTCAACCATCACATAGACCGAGATTTTGTAAAAACTAAAGTAAAAAGAAAGCGAAATGGCAGGGTTAGAAAGTTGAGTTGAAATGAAACGGCACCCACAGAAGAAAAGTACAGTTTGTGAGACTTGGAAAGAGATCGGAGAGATAGTGAAAGAAGATTGTAGATGTGATCTGCGAAGGCTTTGAATTAATCTACAAATATGTCAACCGCTAGAGAAGGACACACAACAGCAGGTTGGGTAGCCGCCAGGCATTTCTGTTGGTGCGGTGACTAAAAGTAGGGTTTGGGTCATCCCCAAGACTGTATTACTAGTATCCATGCTTTATAGCTGTGGGTCTCGACGGGTACAAAAAGTACCAACCATGGCACCACGCTGTACTGCTGAAGATAGTGATACCAATTGCAATCGTTACAAATCTCTATCCATCAGACATCTTTCTTTCTCCAGATCTTCTGTTTTCAATGGCAAATTTCAACTGATATCGAAAATGCTAATGTTTTCACTGCCTACAATTTGTCTGTCGTGCAAATGGTAGCCAGATACTTGGATAACTTTGGTGGGCTTCACTCCCATGGCTAGCAAAGGCCTTGGGAAAATTCCAATATTCCCAAATACAAATGATGATTCTAGGTGCAACACCTAGTGGCCCAATCTTAGGTAGTCAACTCTAAATATGTGATATTTACATCACAAATACATTAAGTAACAAGTAAATAGATTAAATCAAGGCTATTCTAATGAGTTAAATGAGAGAAAAGTGATGGCAGCAGTGAGCATGTATATGGTTTGGTCAAAAAGTATCAATTTGTGTCAATTGTGTCCATTTCCTTACATTTAGAAAATTAAAAAATAATTAAATGAAACCTGATCCTCTTTTACTTACTGGACTTGCTGAAGCCTGATATACACTCCTCAAGGAATTCCAGTGTCAGATGAGGCTCATTAGCTGCCAGGGTTTTACTAATTGACACGATGAAAAGGGTATTATTGGCTGGGATACACAGGCCTGATGTCTCCAGCAGCTGGCCTTCAATCTTCAAGTTGAAGGTGCAGGTCAAAGCGCACAGCAAATTGTAGGCAGCAGATCTGTTTGACACAAAAGTGGTTTAGCGAAAAGCAGGACAGCAAATGAGACTTGAAAAGAATCACTCCAAAATCACTATCATGCAACATTAGTTACTTATATCAAACTAAGAAATTAAGGGCATTACCAAAAACACAAAGTCTACACTTTTAAAGTGTTAAAGTGAACACCCTGTTTCAGCTCAATACGCTATGAGAGTTGATGCATTTTGACCTGAGAGTTGCAGGCAGTGTAAACCCCATGGTTATGACCCACGGCAACCTTGGGTGTGATACTTTAGTACTGTCGTTGTGTCGAACGCCAGCATCTACTGCTGCTCAGATGGAGCTTCACGCACCGTGGCATTATACTATGACATACATAACACTCTCTCAGACTCGGCCATCAACTGTTGCCCAAACAGAGATTCACACACACCTCGCCATTGAAGACTATAGGCACTTTAACTTTAACCGTTTTACAGCAGAGTAAAACATTCAACAACTTGGTGGAAGAACAGACATAGGCTTTTAGTCACGTTTTCACAAAATGATGGTCTTATTTCAATAAATTTTTTTAAAATTGCATAGATTACCATGTTGAAGATCATAAAAGACAAATTACCACATAAAAAAAACAGACTGCCCCTTTAAGTATACCAATACAATTTTCATCTTACTGACCTGAGGCTGGGATCAGAACTTCCTAGATTTAGGAGAGCAATGTTGAGCAGAGTGCCTGGAACATCTTTGGGTCTAATCTTTGTGTGCTGAGGGATGGAATCAGGCTGTGACAGCTCCCATCGTGTGCGTATGTGGATGATGGACTGCACAATGGCATCACACTCTTGGTGCATGAAGGTCAGCGGTGTGCCCTGATTGGCCATGGTAAGGGTGAACTGACTCTCATCCACCAGGCATATTTCCTCAATCTCTGAGGCATAGTAGACATCATTGAGGAAAACAGGTTGGCCCAGGACACGAGTTCTCTCTGCTGAAGTAACCTGCACCGCTGAGCCCACCTGACAATGGACAAAAAAAGGTGCTTGGTGTGTTGTATGCTATGAGCCTGATCATGCAAAGTGCCTTCACAACTGGTTCATCATTAGTTGGTTCAGTATTCCATCAAACCATCTAGGTGTATAGTATATATCATGAATTATTATTTTTGATTTAACCAATTATTAAGAGGTTTAGGTGTCATCAAAGCTGCTAATTGATCAGTTTAATTAAGGTTAACTATAAAATGTGAAAATCAAATATACTACCAGAACCAATCTGTGCAAACAGTATGCACATGTAAACCAGTAATCATTTTCAAGCACCGAGTAGTTAAAATTTAATCAAAAATTAACGTTAAACATTTAAAGTCCCAGGTCACAAGAATTATTTATAGAATTTAACAATGTATTTTTTAATATAAATGTACCAATAAATCTTCTGACAACTGTGATATTTAAAACAAAATAAAATTTTGATTTGATTTCACTTTTACATTACGTATGGGTTATATGGCTATGATAGGCTTGATTTGTACCTATGCCAAACAAGTCATTCATGCTGTTCACAGCCTAAAGGATGGTTATTCATGATTAACTAGTGAACAGTAAAAAACTATTAAATATCTCAGATACTAATAACAATGAATGCTGTTATTACCTTGATTGAGACTTTGGTGTCTTTGTGGGCCAGCTTCAGTGCATTATGGAAGACTTTGAGATCTTCCTCAAGTGCCAGTGTGGCTGCTGGTAGTTTCTGCTGGTCAGGCTCAATGTGGTCACCCAGCCTGGCTGGAGAGTCGATGAACTGTAGTCGCTTGCTGCCTTTAAGACCGGTCAGAAGACGCTCATGGTACTTGGTGTACTCCCTTACCCAGGTGTTGCAGTTGTAGACAAAGACAGCTGCAACATTCTCATAGGCAAAGCCTGGAAACACTACAAACCACTTGGAGAGGAAGTCTGTCTTGAAGCGATTGCTGGGCCCAACATGCGTCAGATCAACCACAATCTCATAAGGCTTAGCATAGTAAGGTTTAAGGGTGAGTAGGACGTGGTATATGAGTAGGTCTCCATTGATCTGTCCGGTTTTGAACCTAAAGGGCAAAGAAGGGAAGACAAAATCATGGGTCAGTTAAAGTCAACAAAACAGAACGTCCTTTGAAATGGAAAAGTACGAGTGAGTGACGAACATAGAACTAACATGTGCATACGTTTCTTTTATGTCACCTCTTTTTTTTTTTAGATTTGTTATTTCATCATAACACGGGCCTAAAGAAAAACTGAATCAGAGCCTGAGTGAGTGCACATGAAGGGTGTTCACAGCATCTTATGCACTTTGGACTTGCCCAGTCTAATTGAATCTGCCAGAAGCCCACAGAATTGAGGAAGGTTCTGCTGAATAAGGTATTTATATTACATATTATTCAATTATGGGACTTGCAATGCATTTGGCTGCAAATAATACACATTCCTTTCTTTATGCCAGAGCACAATGGAGAGTTCTACAACCTTGATCTACCTATTTCTACTGCTGAACCACCTGCCATTGTATTTAACTACTACCGATCATGTTCCTGTAACAGGCTTTTCATTCACTACTGATAAGCAAGATCCAATGAGTACCTTATATCCTTCCGTAGACTCTGATACAACTCCCAATGGTTTTGCTAATGGTACTGTTGCAGATTGTCTAATTGACAACAAGATGGCAATGGTAGCTGTTGCCTCAGCTGGCGGGGTCATCATTTGTCTCCTAGTCTCTACCCTGGTACTGGCATGTCAAGTACGCTACCTACAGAAGCGGATGGGTACTCTTCGGCATTCACACAGCAATATGGACTTGGTGAGCGGTTCAGTCTACTGGGGTTCCAACCCCCCTGAGGCAGGAGGGCTGGAGGGGCCATGTGATGCTAGCATAGTGCTTGAAGAGATGAGGCCAATGATTGAGATTGATGCCACAAAGGACAAGGTGAACACACCAAGGGAAAAAGAGCTCGAGCATGGTGGGAAAAGGGCCGCATGTGACCCTGAAGAAATGGCTGCGCAAATGCAGCTTTCCAGCATGAGTGATGCACGTCTGGATTCCAAGGATCTAGAGAATACACCCTTGGTAGTTTAAATGGGTTAAGTAGACCAATGCTAATAATCTCTAACCGTGCAAGCCTTGATGAGATTGCAACTTGTTATAAAGTTAAAATTGTTAAATCACTTTTTTTTTTATACCACATCATTTCTGTTAAAATTATGAGTTCGTCTCAGCCTCCTTCCCTTACATTATTTAGCTACTACTTCAGCAGCTAATGATAGCTTACTCATTATTACTCATTACTCCTTATTCAAATTATGGAAAAATATGTCTACATGGAATTTGATGAAAAAACAATTTTGACGACTAATGCAAACTAATGCATTTGTGGCTTCGCTAATATTCCATACATAATGTAAGGTCTGGTGGATAAAAAAGCCACTCTAGTTGTAGTTTTGCAGACCTTTAATTGGTCACTAGCAACAGTAAGAAATCAGCATAACTACTCATAACTCATAGCATTGGATAGTAGAACATCAACAAGCAAACAGAAAAAAGTAGCTGTAAAGGCAAAAATGACATGCACAGATCCTCTTCTGTCTCCTTGATTTTCAATGTACACTGATGAACAAAGCCCACATTGCTGGTTGTTTGTGTGACTCATATACCTAACCACTTAATTTTGACAACCCAAAAGAAACAATGAAAAACCACAATATTTATCTTCAATTTATCATTTTCATTTGACTTGCATCAGGCAAATAATCTCAAAACGTAAGACCCCCATTGTTTTCCAAAATATACGTTAGACTGTTGATTTGGTCAGCAGAATCTATTGATTCTTATTTGATCGTGAGATGGCTTTGTGATGACATAAATCTTACTACAACATTGAAGGTAAGCGTATGTAAATACTATATTGGATATACGTGTATGATAACAATTGTCAAAATATATATTTAATGTGTATTTGACAAAGTAACTGATTAGGATAAATAAGAGGAATATAAAAATGTCATTGACGATATGACATGACAATAACATTTTGATGAGGCAAAAGATCGAACTCTTAAAAGCACTTTGTAATGGAAACACAGGGCCTGGGTCTGCAACAGTATGGAAGATGGTTTCATAATTGTGATACAGCAAAGTGAAGCCCTGTTTGTGAAGCCCCAGCGCAAGTGGTTCACAGTGGCTGGATGCAGAAAGACCCACCACATCCAAGCCAAAGAAAATGTTCTTAGTTCAGGTGGGATCTTGGTGGCCAGTTCATCTCCATATATTAGGTCCAGTTTGATTTAACTAAAAAGTTATCAAGGAGTAAATATGAATGAGTTTTAGACAGACTACACATTTTACTGCCATTCAATTCCCACACCAATTGTACCAAATATGGAGTTTCTCCTGCTGGTAGCAAACATCTCAAGCAACGGCAGTGCCGTAATACAAAATCTATGGCTTCATAGTGGTTGTTTGTGTGTATGTTTCTATGGATGTAGGACACCAATGCCACTGAACATTGGATTTGTTTTGTTTTGAACAGTGACAATAATGTTGCTTGAGATGTCTACTTCTGTCCATTAATCCTGAAAACTTCCAGTTCATACTAGATCATTTGTTATAATGTAATAATGCAACTGTATTCAAATGAATAAATAAATGTTACAACTTACAACTAGTTTCCATACTTTTAGTTATCACACACACACACACCTGTAATCAGTGTTTTACAGAACTAGTTAGAGATGACATAGCATATTACTCAGTTGGAGGTTGGTCATTAGAAGATCAGTAGACTTGCCATCAAGCTGGGAGGCTGTGGCGCTAATATCAAAGTTCACAAAGAATGAAGGTGTCTGATGTGTGGCAAGACAATGACACTACTGACACAAGGCATGATGATGGTGGATTCATGGATTCATGTTTATGCCAAATTCTTACCATACCATCGTGACAGCAAACATTTTGTCAGCAGTTTTGTCAGCCGTCATATGTTATTTGTCTAAGGTATGCATGCCAAAAACTTTCCCATAAGATTGCAATTTTTGCAGAAAACTTTTTTGAAACGCATTTCACATTTGTTAATTGAAGACGGTCTAAAGAATTAGTTAAGGCCTTGGTCAAAGTCAAGTTACGCCTAAAACACAATCAAGACAGAAAATAGATCAAATAGATAAAAGTAACAGCTATTCTAGATGTTTCTGTCAGAATAATAAATCACACCTGAATGTAGTGGTGACTATGCCCACTTAAATACAGAAAAATGTTATCGGTTAGATATTTGCTCACTTTTTTTTTGCCATCGTTTACAGTAAACGGCTTGCATAGCCCGAATTAATTTTAAAAAAATTATGTTCCTGGTGTGGTCAAGATATTTGAACATTGAACATTTTTATCTATTAAAAAAAAAAAAAAAAACGACAACACTAGATGTGCAACTTCACATCTTGTGAATATCAATTGATAAGTTATTGATAAGTAAAAAGATAGTAAGTTGTTTGGCAAAAACAGACTTCTGCATCAATTCTCAAAACAGTCTGGAGTAAATTGTTCACTACATACGTAGCATATTCAGAGATGCGAGCAGGCATGTATACTGAATCTTAAAAAAAAGAAATCGGTTTGTAGTAATAGCTGTAACGGCAGCAAAGAAACCAGCTTTTACCACAACATTGACAGAACCAGATATTTTGTTGATTTTATTATATTACCTTAATCAACAAAATAACCTGCCGCCAGAGAAAATGGGTATGTAGCATCAGAATATCTATGAACTCCAGCAGGATGTAAAATAATGTTTACTTGCAGTTTCTGTAAACAAGAAAGTTGGAATACTTTATGGAGTGGCAAATTGGGTTCTTTCTGGAACCGTGTGGTTTGTTTCCTAAAACTATATAACGATAACACAGACTTGTGTGAATGGTTGAAATTAAATTCAGCAGAAATAAAAGAAACTAAACTGCCAGGAGCCTCGATAGATATTCAGCGTCCAAACATACCACCCTGCTCCAGAGACAACCCTTTTCCTGTGATTTGCGGTGGCATGTCAGTTGGGGCCGATGAGATATGTCTCCCGGTGATTCGGAGGAAATCCGAGAGCAAATGCAGTCATTTGCAATATTGTGAAATTGACATTGTGACGTCCTTTATGGAGCAATTGACTCAAAATGTGCACACTTCTGAAGGGTTATGTGTGCCTACAAAGTTTATGGGCCCTGGCTCATTGTCAAGTTCTTATTCTTTAAATTATTCTTTTAATCAGCCATGTCCATAGAGCATGTGCACCAAATGTTGTAAGATTTGCACCAGTGGTTAATTTTAAAAATAGATATACATATACACACACAAATCCAGACAGACATTATATACATATACACACACAAATCCAGACAGACATTATGGGTCCAAGAGGCAACAATTTTCAGTATGCAATGCAAGGACTGATTAAGTTCAGACATTTGCATTTAAATTTGACTCCGAATTATAGTGCCCCCTATGGGTGAATTGGTACAAAACTTTTTGGAAACCTGCTTACAGGTAATATGTATGTAGTCAACAATTTTGATAACCTTCATGCAATCAGAGGCTGAGCTATAAGGTTTAGCAAACTGGAATAATACAAATTCCTAGAAATACAAGGTAGGTATACACAGATACTCTGAATACCTGATCAAATGACAGCTCATGGGGGCCCCAGTGGATATGTAGCACTACTGGACGTATACAAGTGTTTTACTACAAATGTTTTTAGAAAGCCACCAAATGTGGTTTAAATCACAGATTAACATGAAACTTTAAAATAGTTTTATGTTAGAAGTTACCACAGCCCCTCCCCAAAAAAAATACTGTTCAAGGGGTGTTCAAAGGAATGTATCTGTAACTGGATCATGGATTGTACAAATAAATTATGTGGTCAGCATAACTCATCAACCCCTCCCTCCTCATTTCCTTCCAGCTAAACAAATCTCAGCCATCCCTCCTTGCCTCATCAGCAGCAGTATGAGTTGGCACTGCACTACAGTTCCATTGGTTTCCACTAGAAGCCACTCTTGCTCCACATTCATTCCTTCCCTCACACCCCACCTCCCTCCCTCTGCCCAAATCCCACCTACTCTGTACATCCCAGGGTACCTTCTCTCCTTTTGCAATGCGCATTAGGAGCCTGCAGAGGAAGCAGCTGAATTTTGCTTGCTTCCAGTTACCCCCTTATACAGAACGGCATGTCAGAACTTATAATGGTATGAGTTGAACAGGGTTGCAGGGAGCAGACTAATTTACTGGAATACCCACAAGAACACCAAATCAATGCCAAAGGAAGAGTAAAGAAAGAAAAAAAAAGGTGAGCAAAAACAACCTTCAACTATATTTAATAATAGTGAGGTGAAAATGCCACTGTAACAATGGACATCAAAAGCTGGAATGCATATTTGACTATTTGTTAAATATAATCAATTTATGAATATTCCTTTCAACAGATTCTAGAGAACAGAGTGAGTGCTAATTAAAGCACAGTAGGGAAGCAATCGCAGCAAGCTAAAAAAGAATGACACTGAAAGAATGGAGCCGATGAGGTGAGTGTTTCACATCGGACGAAGACAGACACACAGTTACGCACACACACACACTGATGCTTCAGAGTAGCAAAATGGTGGACTGTGGAGATCACTGCAGTGGTGTGTCTCACATTTCTGAAACTAGTGCATGGCTCTTGATCACTGTTCAGATAGTTGATTGATTAGTGAGAGAGAAAGTATGTGAAGTACTATCAGGCTTTGAGATAAACATGGAAACTTTGCCATACTTCAAACAGCAGTATTAACATGAAGCATATGGTAAACAAGCAATGCAATACTTAATGCCTAGTGGAAAGCCACACACTGTCTGGAGGTTTAAGATGAAATGCAACACAGAAGACTATCAAAACATGCATGCACATTGCTTGCCATTTTTGCCTGTGCATAGGGGCATTGTGTTTTCTAAAATAACTTGGTTGACTCTTACTGCAGTCTTTGAGATGGTAGCCTAGGGATGTCAAAACGAATGGGTTCACTGTAAATGGCACAAAATAAATAAATCCTGGCTTACTGTGCAACGTCCTTATATTACAATGCAGTTTAGAGCAATACAAGGCACGAAAAAATGAATCACTTCAATTTGTTTATTGAGATCGGTATTACTAGTCGAACAATCCCTTAATTAAATTGTACTGAAAAATCAAAGGTATATACTGTAAATATATTCAGCTTCCAACCCCATATTCAAATAGAAGAACATTTTCTACCATCTAAACCAACAGAGCCATGCCTCCTACAAACCCCTCACTCGCCTGCCTGATTCTACTGCTTGTTTCTGGACTTTTGGGAGACTGGGCCCTGTCAATCTGTCCCGCCATGTGCTTCTGTAACCAAGGACACAGAGTGGTCGACTGCTCCTCGCGGGGTCTCACCAAGATACCTTCCAGTCTACAGCACAACATCCGCTCCTTAAATCTCTCCTTCAATAGGTCAGCAGCTTCAGCACATAATTTTGAATCCTTGACTATACACAGTGGCACATACTTAAGGAAGTAGTGTAAAGGCAGAATGTGTTCAAATGTAAAGAATATGTAAACATTGGTAAAAATGTGCACCTGTTCAGAAAGTTCAGAAAAGCAGCAAGAAAAAAAAAAGAATAATCTTGCAGCAACACTAACACTGCTCACATATGAAAGGCACTCGTTTTCATCCCTAATGTTTGCAGTGTACTTATAGGCATCATTCTGCACGATGCCAAACCCCTACCTGCTGCTTCAACTATCTGAATTGACTGTCGCTTTCAAGCCTCTGCTTGAATTGTTATTATTGTTAAGAAAAAATGATAGTAAGTTTGCAGGGTAATGTGTCAGGATACTGCAAAATACGTGAATTAGGTAAAATAGATATTACAATATTGGACATCAAGAACTGTTCAACTGCTAATCAAATGCTACATTTGGACATGGGATGATAATGTTATTGGGGAAATATCTAAATGCCTGCCAAACATTAAGGAGAAAAAGTGTATGTTTGGCTATTGGCAACAGAATAGCATAGGAACAAAAGGGGTGAGGGTCTAGAGGCAGAATATAACAATGAGCCTTCCAAACCCATCCACATATTCAACCCCAACATCTGTCTTTACAATGAGCAAAACAGTATCAGTGAGATTGATGTAAGATACTATACTGCACTTTTTTTGAGCAGTAAAATATTTTTACAAAAACAAATGATTGCCAAATGTTAATTTTGGAGTTTCTATGGCAAGAAGGAATGGTTTATTTTGAAGTGACTTTCAAAACTATTTTAAAAGATCACTAAAGTCAGGCTTAAAGAATCCTGACCCCAGAAACTAAACATGTAGCTAAGATAGTTAGAAGTTTGTTTTGAAATTAACTCTTGTCTGTTCTTTTGGCAGCTTACAAAATATAGATGGCCAATTTAGCCTCTATGCCCACCTTCGAACCTTGGATCTATCTTATAACAAGCTGGAGTGCCTGCCACGTTCACTTCCACGCTCCTTGTGGGACATCCGTGCCTCAGGAAACCACCTACAGTCCCTGGACAAAAATGACACCGCCTACCACTGGAACCTGAGAGTCCTGGATCTGTCAAACAATGAGCTAGAGAGAGTTGTCTTTATTAACAACACACTGCCTCTTCTTCGTTTTCTCAACTTAAGCTATAACAGATTCTGGACTGTTCCTACAAATATGCCACACAACTTGGAAACAATTGATTTGTCCCATAACTATCTGGTGCAGATCCTGCCTGGTTCACTAGACCGACTTTACAGTTTAACTCATTTCTACTTGCATAGCAACCGCTTCTCCTGGCTGCCTGATGAGATTTTTGATAAGCTCGTGGGACTTAAGGTAATAACTCTTGGGGATAACCCTTGGGCTTGTGAAGAGGAGGAAAGAATACTGCAACTTCTAAAATGGGCAGAGCACACATACGCCATCATCATGGGATGCCCATGTTATACAAGGGCAACATGTGGGCAAGCCCATATGGCAACACCAGAGAGGGAATGGCACTTTGCTTCTTATACAGAGCCACCAGTCAGAGCAGATATTATAAACATAGAACATGATGGCAGGCCTTTCCTACAGAATGTAGAAGGAACTTCAAGTTACCAGGCGAAATCGGCACTCTTTGAGAGTGGAATGTATGGCCAGGAAATGGATGACCCAAAAGGGAATCAAAGACCTGACATAAACACAACAGTTCACCCACACACCAAAAAGCAGAATATGGGAAACTCCAAGAGCCCGGGCAACAGACTCATTGTCTGGATTACAACACCCATCATGAACATGGTTGTCTCTATGATGGTGTCTTTAAATACCCTTTGAACCATTTTGTTGTAATTGGTTGTCAAAATTAAATTATTTTCTTGAATTCATTCCAAAAATAATGGGAAACCCAGCTCTAGGGGAAATGATAAAGTAAATAAAGTACTAAAAACTAATGCAAAAAATCTTTTCAACAAGTTCATTGTAGAACTGTCTACAGCAATAAAATATCCAAACACACCAAGTTGTAGGTATGGGAACGCTAAAGTATCAGTAAAACGCTTGCCTTAGTGTTAATTACATATGTAAAACACATCTGTAATGCATGATTGGTTGAGCAAACACATGTGTTTACCATAACGAATATATCTATATCTAATGTGTAACAACATTAAGCTTAAATCTTAAATCTTGCACACAAATATCAAACAACTGTGAACCTTACAGTGACCTCAATGCAACAGTTAGATTTCATGCTCAACCAAATATGTCAGATAACAGTTCTGTGATTTTGCTGTTGTGCCTGGCTAATCAAGAATACATTTAAATAAAGCTTTATTAGGAATAAGTTTTGGTTAGATTAAGCAAGCTACCTCCATGTGTTGGACATTTTGTTTTGTATGCGTATTTACTCCTTTTGCAAAACAAAAGATGAGGTATTGCCAGCTCACTGCAATAGACATACATATCAATAATGGTTGAACCATTTCACAGAATACTGACAATGAGATTTTCCTATGTTCCTTTCCTATTACCTCTTATGTACTGTTGAAGTTTAATTATTGTCAAGACCACCACAAAGCTTGCTTATTGTTATCTTTGCTGCTTTATAAATTAACTAATCTTAAGGTAAATTGTGTTATTTCTGCTGCTAGGGGAAGCTCAATCAGTTGTCTTCACCGCCATTGCTGGTGAATATCTACCCGACTCGTAATCATGTTCAAATATGAGTTTGTGTATTGAATTGTGTTTGCGTTACGTTGAGACACCTCATTTAATTTGAAGATCTGTAGATAATGCAGTGTGAAAAAATAGAGCAGAGTACCCCGGCGCTGTTACCCGTGGTCAAAATAATCATACTAAGAATATGACGTGCATGAGCACGTTGAATATTGTTATAACTTGATGCTTTTGAATGTATCACCGTGCACATTACAATGTTTCCAACAGAATTAGGAGTCAACTTTTACGATATGGTTATGATTACAGCGATGTGACACGGGGAACTAAAGACACGATCCCTGGCGTGAGTCCTGTGTGTCTAGCAGTGGACAGTTGGCCAAGAGAAGGTAGAGCTGGACTACATTAGAACAATGAATGTCCTCGTCAAACCCCAAGTGCATCCTACTTTATCAAAGCACAAACGGCCGTGCAGCAGCACTCTTCTCTAGAGTCATGGTTTGGTCATATCTCCATACAACAGCGCAGGGTAAACTAAAACGCAATGAAACAGGAGGTGTGGAGGAAAAGCCAACAACAAACGCTCATCCCACGTAATTATGTTTTGATTGAGTGTGCACGGGCAGGAGGATCTATTCAGAGGATCCGCTTTCAGTATGTCGGTGAGCGAGATCGAGAGTAAATCAATGTGTTTCTTGCAGTACTGCGATGAAATAAGATTTTACCCATTCTAAAAAAAGAAAAAGGCGATGTCTGGGAAACACCAGCCCAAGTAAGGTTTATGTGTTCAACATGTGTGGGAAACTATCAGCTTGGTGGCTGGCATGAGCCACTTTTTAAAGCAACACATTGTAAGCTTGCTCATTATTGAAATTTATTAATAAATCTCTCTTTGAATACTGTTACTGTTCACATGATTGCCCATGAGTTTGGTGGTGAAGGGCATATGAAGCCATTTACATGCGACCAAATGTAACAGACCTTGAATAAAACTACGGAATTCTCTGGGTTTGAACAATGTTGGAAATAATGTGGATAATGTAAGTAGACAGCTCAACGTCATAATTAACATGGATCTAGCTGGTTTTAGATATTTTAAGGCGGAAAAGCTACATATTCATCCTAAAAATCTATGAACAATGTCATAGAGGCGACTTAAATGGACTGTCACTGTTGTTTAATATTATTTAATATGTTCAAATGAGTGTGGCCCAAATCAGGTTTGGGGAAGTAAAATCCAATCTTATGGCACATCACAGGATACATTCTAATGAGTAACATAAAAATAAATCAGGGCTTTGCTGATCAGTAGGAAGGGGGATTGGGCACAAAATCGGGCTAATTATCATGAAATGTGTACCCAGCATTCATAGCATCCTGGAATATGTTCTTTATGAAGTTGTTGTTGAGTAGTTTTGGTCCTGAGATGAATAGCAATTTGTTAGCTCCCTTTTATTTATAGCCCTGCAAGCAAGGGTGAATGGGCTATGAATAGCATGTGGGTTCACCATTTCGGTCACATGGGTGCTTCAGGCACATTTTCTGTCACACAGCATACAAGCTGCTCAAGCGTTTGCATTATGGCCACATTCCTATTTTGTTCATGAACATATTGAACAGCGTAAGCAAACAATCTATTTTGCAATGACAGGCGTAAAATTGCTAAAAGCAAATGGCCTGCAAGGGTGAGAAACTCACCGGTATCTCAAGTGGGTTTTTGATTTGACTTGCTTGAAGCAATAACAGTAAATAAAGAGTACATAATTGCTGGGAGGCCGATCTATCATACAGAGAAATGTGCAACCCAAATTATTGTTATTATTCAGGTCATCAAGTGATAATTAAAGACTATTTTTCTGAAGCTGGAAGGCGCTCTGTTTTTAGAAGTTTTTGATCAATAGTTTCAGTAGGTTCTTGAGTAGTTCTGTAATCATTAAAACATGTTCAGGATATTTTTCTAGCAAGTTTATCAGTAATAATTCCGACTGCCACAGTCTAGTATTATTGGGGCACACATACTGTACTGCATGCCTGTCGCACTGATTTGGTCCATTTCTTTAAAGATGCAGTGAGTATTAAAGCGCTTACCTGCGAGCGACGTAGTAGAAAACGGGGTTTCCCATTTTGGAGGTTCCTGCTTGATAAAATATATTGAGGGTTTTCAGCGCTTTAAACTCCTCTTTCTCATGGACTTGATGCCTAGAAAAATATTGTAAAAACCACACATTAAAATCTGGAAAAATTAAAACAACGTAGACCAAAGCAAAAAATTATGATAAAATGCTTTGAAAAAAATCATACCTGGTCATGAATTCTTCAAATTTTGAGCTGGTTAGGTTGAGACTTGACCAGTGTGTGTCAGCCACTGGCTTGTGCTCCGGAGGTCCAAGATAGGCCAGGAGGGTGGCCATCTTGTCAAAGGGTCGTCTCCCCACTGCCTTGTGGTCCCTTGTAGAACCAACAGATCATTTGACATATGGATTAGAGGCATGGTTTGAAAGTGGCACAGTAGTCTGGAGATGGTGTAGATCTAGATCCAGATAAGTGGAAGGAACAAGAAGCTGCTTTAGTCTACCGAAGCAGCAGTTGATCAACAAAATAAACGAGGACAAATAGTCCCAAAGAATACTTGCAGTTAAAATCTGTTGGCCTAGTACAATGAAATGTTGAAGACCAATGTCTAAAAATCTTCCTTTTACTGCAGACCCAAAAGAAAGCAGGAATAATACACTAGCATTTGTTAATTTTGCGTCCGCCTAAACGTAATTCTAAATTGGAGAGAATAACGTCACTCAAAAGAGGGAACTAGTAGCTACTAAATTGTAAGTTCTACAACTGAAACCCCAGGTTTGAATGGGGCCTGTACGACGCATCTTTGTAAACATGGTGAAAGGCTCAAGCACAACGCTGCCATAGCATAAAGAACACTTTTTGGTCACACAAATAGCCGTTAACAAAAACATAATTAGCAGAAGATTGAGTTGCTTACCCAGCTATATAATCAAAGTATTTAATAAAGTAAATGTTGATGATGTAACTACAGACTTTTTTATTACTGCAGGAAACTGCAGTAATGAGATTTGTTTTCATGAAGTAATGAGGCAATAATACAAACATTTCCCTGGAGAGGATTGTCTGCTTGCAAGCAAAGTATGGTTTGTGTGATTGGAAAGAATGATTTCTTGGCTTTCCTTTGGTTCCAAACACGTATAGTACCACCATTATGCATGCCTGACCTGTTGCTGGAGAGATACTGTCCAATCCTCTCCTGGTTGTTCCACAGTAGCCTATGAAGGGCCAGTACGTTGCCATCACTGATGAAGGAGAGACTATGGTTTACAGAGTCACTGGGAGGCGAGTCAGATGCGATGTCCAGGAAGAATCTGCAGAAAACCATAAAAAAATAATGACACTCATAATACTGCAAATCCAAGGGCTTTCATCAGTGGGCCATAGAGTCAACAACCTTTGTGTTACTTCATTACACAATTATTAAATCTTCGACATTGCCACTTTAAAATGATGAAGTTGAGCTCAAGCCACCATGGAAATCATACTCCCATGAAGGAGTAAGAGTAACATAATTCTATGCATTGGGATTTCCATATTACAGTTTTAATAAAGAAATGATAATTAGGAATGCCAAACATTATATGGTGCAAGCCTGATGGGGACATCTAAAATCACCACATGAAAGCATTATTCAAATAAATAAATGCCTTCCTTTCCATATGAGCTTACCGCCTGGCTGCATCAAAGTTGCATTTTACAAAGTCGTTAAATGGTCTCATGTGCTCCTCCTTGGTAAACAAGACGTGGTTGGCAATACTCTGCAGGATCTGAAGACAAAACAGTCAAAACATTAGTGTCATTGAATGCAAAAAGGACAACATGATTCTGTCCACCAAGATAATAGTACCACTATGACATACCTTGGACATGAGTTTAAGACCCCTTTCTATCCTAGGAAGGGGCTTTTTATCCAAAATTCCTGCCTCATAAGGGGACACGATAGCTGGGTTCACAAACCGCAGAAACATAGCACTGCCTACTGCACCGATGCTGTTTTGGGGGAATCTTTGGCTCACCACCTTTTAGAAGAATAGAAGGACATACAGAGTTAGGGTGAGATCAGTTGGGTAAAAACAACAATATGACTGCAATGGAATAAAGGGGCATGGTGAGATGCAGTAAGCCAAACAATGAAAGAAACAAAGCAATAAAATAAATTCTAAATAAAATGTAGTGAAAAGGGGACAACATTGATTGAAAAGAAAACACAGGAAAGGGCATTAAAATTATACAACAAAAAAGATAAGAAAGCCTAAACAAAAATGTGGACAGCATATTCCAGACACACAGAGCTAATGGTGAGTCGTCTGCTCAGAAAAAAATATAAACAACAACAGTAATACACTGAGTATGATTGAGTCAACCACGAGTAAACAAAGAGGCAGAAAAAGTACAACCATGCATTATGGAGCCAAGCAGTATAATGACTACGATCCCCAAAGTGCATCACAATTTTCATGTCATCATCATGGCTTGCTTATAGGATGAGAAGTCTTTGAAAACACATATGACACATTCCAGTTGCATTCTAAATGTTAAAGGTTTGATAAGATAGATTTGCCAAGGTTTTAAATTAGGTTTCAATTAAAAGAAGCCAGGTTTGTGGATAATGACAATTATTTAACTCCTGTGAAGATTTCTTAAAAAAAACAACTTACCAAGCACATTTCAATGTTCAATGTTTGAAATGTACTTTTTGACAATATGAACAGTACATTTAGGTAATGACATTGGCTTCTAATAAATACGGTTTTCTGGTCCACTTTTGCAATTCTTTCAACTTAACAAATATCTGCAGAATTGCATTCACTTGCATTTTTGTCATACAACTACAACATTTCTGCATAGAGTGACAAATCATCGCAGTTCCAATTGAGTTTGACCAATCATCCACACAAAACTATATCCTTTACGGTTATGAACGAGGAGACATGTCTACCAATGGCTCCTATTTAATGACTTAACATATAAAAAGACATCTTCAAAACACATTCCAACTTTTACTAATTCATAAATTTTTATCATCAAAAACACAGCATTGCATATTTCACCAATTTTATGAAAAGCTGCCGAAAATCAATTTTGGCCAAGACAATTTAAAAAAATCCTAGATGGACAGAACAGTCATGTTAGAAAATAGGGGAGCATGATAGTTCCCCTTTGAGACCAAATTAAATATTACCACAAAATACTTATTTTGGTCCTAGGTTTTAAAAAGAACACACTATAGATGTGTTTAACAAATAAGCTAAGATGTGCACAAACAGATTCTGAAAAGCCCTATATCACTTTTAAACCAACAGTGCAAAGTGTATGAGGTTTGTGGCTGTAGTCGCAAGTGAGATGGTTAAAGCAATTGTGATTGTTAATGATCATTTGCGTATGATTTGGGGGGGGGTGGGGGGGAATAAAAAAATAAAAAAATGAAAAAAAAAAACAACATAATTGTAACCACAGGT